>APFE030088394.1:0-14724 GCA_000404065.3 Pinus taeda
AGCACATCGATATACCCGGTGTGGCGAAGGAGTCACCTTTATTAGAGACCTATTTGATAGCCCCAGTTGACACCCTAGTGGAGAGGATAGAGCCTACTCTCATAGAGCCATTTGTTGAAGGGGTGCAATCCCTAGACAAGACGCCAACAATCGTTGAGGTATCTGGATTCGTGACCAAGTTTACAAATGACAGATGCCCACAACATTTCCATCAGTTTCAAGCCAACCTTATAGCATTAAAAAGGAAGGTCACATTAGTGTGAGAGGTGATTCTACAACAGAACAAGAAGTTGAAGGGCATGAAAGCAGTTTGTGCCGAGTCCACAACCAAATTGACTCACGTTGGGGAGCAGTTGAATTCCCTATTGGTGCAACTAGAGTGCACATTGGAGCATGAGAGCAGCGCTCTTCGGGCATACATAGACGGGGTTGGTAGCACTATTAGGTTACCTTGGACCATTGGACAGAGGAAGACAGAGCTACCTAGTCAGATTGTATGTATTGACCAAGATAACTAGATGAGACGACTTGAGTTGCACAAGGTACAACACCCGCATGCTGGGGTTGTTCTATGTTCTGGAGTTTGTGCATTCGATCCCTCTCTTGGGTTTGGGAGGCGAGAGATTTTGAGTTGGTACCCAGAGGAGTGGACTATGGAGATGGTAGTGGACCCAGGTGGATCTTAGCAGGAGTTTCCAGGCACTAGGGATGCTAGAAGCCATGACTGACATTGGGATCCAGGAGGGACTACCTATCATTTCCCATGTATTCCAGTTGACTACAACCGGGATGGTGAAGTTGACCTAGCAATTGAGCATGCACATTCACTAGGTGAGTCTCGGTCAGCGCCTGTGGCCAACAAATTTATGGACATACTCTTTTGGTTTTCTTGGTGTGGAATTTGTACACAAGATCACTGGGTGATTAACATACTCTAGCAGGAGTTTGTTGGAGGTGGTGGCATTGGCAGGCCACCACATGGTGCCTTGCATGGATCTGGGGGCTCTTCACTTTTGTGCAGGGCATAGAGGATGCAGAGGAGTGGAGCAGTGGTGGCATCACTGCTGACACATAGGGAGAGTCGCTTCTTGAACCCATTAAGGGAGATTTGGAGGGAAGATCCATTCATCGACGGGAATAATGATGTGATGGTGGAGGTGATGATATTGATCGGATGTGGCCTGACACGTAGAGACATAGCTCTAGGCCATCATATCCAGGGATGTGTGGGAGCATCTAGCATTGAGCAGTGGTCTATAGGTGGGCATGGAGATGCATAGTGGTGTGTTGTAGTGTGTTGGATTGGTTGCGGAGTGGGAGTGCCTCACATCGTAGTGAGTACATGTAGGGAGTGACAAGTGCAGTGACATAGGTAGGAAGAATGATGATACAGGATAGCATAGCTACAGTCGAGGGTATCCAACAGTGTACAGGGGTAGGTTGCGGTGTACAATGGCATGTCTAGGAGTACTTGAATGATCGGTGGTATGCAGAGGCGTATGCTGCTACACAATGAGGTCTTGGAGTGTTGCCTCCTGGGACACCCATGGAAGGAGATACCAAGGATACCTTTGGGTGTAGTTCACCCAAGAGAGATGGGGACATAGCTGAGCGATACTTGACAGTATCTGGGGGGACTCACACTCCTGACACTCTTCTATGTCACTTACAAGAACGAACGATCTAATTGTTGTCCATTGACACTCTAGGCACGAGCTGCACTGGACGGGTAGCTCACCCAAGATATTTGGATGACACTTAGTGCGATAGAGGGGAGACTTCTCAGCAGGGGCATCGTGTTAGTGTGCGAGTTGACAGCCACAGGTTGAGGGATGAGGTGATCACAGATAGGGGTGGCATATCATTCATCACTGATCCTATGCGTAGGGAGTTGGTCACAAGGGAGACATGTTTAACTCTTTCCACAGGGCATGTCTGGACCATGCATGAGCAGAGGATACCGTGTACGATTGAGATAGTTGTCCAGTATGTATCTGGGTTCCTGACATTGTATCAACACATTCTCCAGGGGCTGGTAGCCAAACTATATACATTGATTTGATTGTGCGTATCAGACACCCATCTATTGGTTGAATTCTAGGGTAGCTATTTGGCACACGTGGTTTCCAGTGGTCATCAGTACTACACAGTGGTAGGCACTAGAGAGTTTAGCATACCTTATATTAGTTCATGATGTATGGAGCTTATATATGATTGGCATGCAGGGACTAGAGATGAGGGCCAAAGGGATTCCATCGGTTGTTAGGGTTATGCTGCAGTAGGTCTACCTATGGGATGAAGGGATTGAGTTTATCGATAGATCACTCGTGATGAGCAGATTCGTCGCACAGAGTGATATAGTTTGCTCTTGGGATGACACATGGGGGTTCACAGAGGGTTTCATCATATGGGGAGGTAGAAATTCTCTATTGTTGCACAGGTTCAGAGTTAGATTTGGATGGGTAGGCCTTGGTGCCATGGAGATGCCCAGGCAGGTTGTGTCTCGCCTCTTTCAGTATTCCACCATCGAGTTCCAGGAGAGGAGGATACTGTTTGCACACGATGGGGAGTATGAGATAGTCAGAGTAGCGCAATGTCAGCATGGTGGCACCACTCTGGGACTAGCAGGGAACTGGGGCATCACAAATACTCACAACTCAAGAACCTTTAAGGATGTGTCGGCTATTGCAGGGGGATATCAAACAAATCTTCCATTTGGATTTAGAGAGTCACTGATGGAGTAAGGGACTTCTGGTACCTGCATCGGGTAGGATACTGAGTGGAGTGAGGGGAGCTTCATGTTGGACAGGATGGCCTAGGATCCTGGTATTGAAGGATTCTTTCATATCAGGACAGTGCTGAGGTCAGGGACGATTCAGTGGCAGGTTTTGGACCCTGCACATGTTGCAATGATAGTGGGGAGCAACAATTAGAGAGGATGCTCGTTCGGGCATTGCTTAAGGACAAGCAATTTTTGGAGCATTGGGAGAACTTGCCAGATGAGGATGCCACTTGGGAGGGTGAGCACATATTGGAGCACCCAACTTTGAGGTTTCTTGAGAATGAGCAACATTTGGAAGGGGAGGATTGTCATTCCCCTTCTCAAACACATTTGCAATAGGGTGTTGCTACACAATTTTGCACAATTTTGGCTAAGGAAGAGAACCCATCATTTTCGACTTAGGGACTTAGGAGGCAATTCGACTTAATTTGGTTGCTAGTGGAATGTAAGGTCCACCCATATGGGAATTCAAATTGGCCCATTTGAATAGCTTGGAGGGAAAGTTGAATAGGTGAATGGAGGGCCCCACATGAGGCAAGCGAGGCCCAAGGAGTTATAAGGAGGGAGCAACTCTCATTTTTGGATTCATTCATACATCCTGCAAACAAAATCACTTGATTGCTCACTCTGATGTTTAGCTGAGTCAAATGACTATTTAGCCACGAATATCTGAAGCGAGAGATTCAACATCTACTTCAGGGGACCATCCGTGCCCGCCCTAGAGAGGCATTTCTACAAGGATTTCAGGAGTTCTGGGGTAGTGACATAGCACCACCAACCAATGTAGAGTAGGGAGTGCATATTTCTAGGCAACCAAAGAATACACAGAGGAAGATAGAGGCCATAAGAGATCAAATTATTTGCTGGAGAGTTAGATAGTTGAGATAGCAACAATAGACCAACATTCTTGTTGAGTTTTACAGCCAACAGAGCTAGCATTCTAGTTGTTCGAATTGTTGGGCTAGGGGACAGCGCAAAGGCCACTCAACAATTTTTCTTGGAGCTTAGGAGCATGTTTCTTAGGCCAAGAGCTCACCTGAAAAGTCAAGGATTGGATAGAAAGGGTGAGACCATCACTTTTGGGGAATTTCCAGGAGGATTTACAAGCAGTTTCCAACAAGCCGAGTTTTGCAGTTGGAACTGAGGTTTGGCTCCGAGGGGGTCAAATTTCAGAAGTCTAAACCAACCAAAATCCTTTCTTTGTTTTTTTGGGTTTTTGACAAGGATCCCAAATTTAAAGTTTCATCATTTTCTGAGCACCGGAGGTGGAATTTTAAGCCTTATCTTTGCAGCAAACAGTGTAGAATTGTTGGGGATTGAATAATGCATTTGGAGATCAATTTTGGGAAGTCCAAATCGGGCCAAAATATTTCTGGGTTTTTGTGGATTTTGGCCAAGGAGTTTGTGGCTGAAGTTTCATCATTTTCTAAGCACCAGAGGATGAGTTTCTTGTAGTCCCTTTCCAATTAGCAATGAAGTTTTCTGGGAAGCGTAGAGCATTAGAGGAGTAGTCATTTCTAGCATTTGAGATCATTGTATTATCACCTGGGTTCTGTCATGCTTTCCATTGAGGCAATTCTAAGTGCTTTCCTCCATACTGTCGTACTTGCTCCATTGATTAATAAAATGGCTCAACTGGTTCTTAATTATAGAGTTTTTATGAGCATTTGCTGATTGTTTAAAAATTTTGTGCTGCAAATCATTTTTGCATTTATTTAAGTTTGGAACATTATATGTTACTTGCAGGGTTCAGATCAGGTTTAATTTTCTCATTATGTTATGTTGAGGGAATTTTTGTTTATGTGCTTCAATGTGGAATTTAAGTGCTCACATGCTCATTTTAGCTCATTTCAGTTGGAGTTGGAATCTTTGTAGGAGATTCCTTGTGTTGTTGTTGTATGCGAGAGTTCTTTATAGGAGAACATTACCTTGTAAGGGTAATAACCACATGTTTCCATCAACAAACATGTATGTAGTTCATTTTTTCTACCTAATATAAGCGTGGTCTAGCTATGTTCGTAGACCCGAAGATGTAGCCCAGGAGGGGTGAACTCCATCAACAAATATTTTGTTATGCTCTTTATTATGCCTGTATGAGTTATGTGCTATTATGTTTCTTATGTCATGTTTATATGTGAATATTGGCTCATGACTTGAAGAGACATTAGGAAAATGTGTTTTGTGGCAAGACCCATTTTACCTTGCAAAGCATCAAAATAGTCCTATTTTTATTTTGTTTGATTGTGGAGAAGAGGAAAAAGACACCTACTCCATTTTTAGATCAGGTTGGTATCAGAGCACCAGTTGATGAAGTGGAAAGAATGGGTAGAAAAAAGAATCTCCAAGAGCTAGAGGAGCGGAATTTGGCTCTTCGTATGGAGAAAATAGAGTTGAGAAGAATGCTAGAGATGGATGAATAGGAGAAGAGGCACATGTGACTTTAGTTGCAACATGTGTTAGAAGAATAAGTTGTTGAAAGTTCTACTCATGTGCCAGCAAGAGAAACCTTTAGAATGAAACCAGTATGTGGTCATGGTTCAAACAATGGTTGTGGACCATATGAGGAAGATAATGCATGTGCATTTTACAAGAATCTTCAAGAATAACACCATATGTCAATTGATAAGAGTGAGTGGCTAGAGTCATTTGCGATATCATTATTGTCATCTCAGAAGCTGAAAATATGAATGGCAAGTTTAAGAAGGTAATTAACATTTCAAGTATAATTCCTTCTGCTTATGTGCATAACACCTCTTTTGCAGCGTTTGAGAAACATAACAAAGGCATAGATATGAAGTTGATTTTAAAGATGGGTTATGAAGGTGGAGGCCTCGGCATAAATGGCCAAGGTATTACCAATCCAATCATGGTTGAGGAGAGACCGAAGTATCATGGATTGGGATATGGTCGAAGGGAATTTGGAGAATGCTCTAAACGATTTGAGGTACATCAACCATCTAAGGATGAGATGTCACCACCCTATGATAATGTTCATTTCTCTCCCAAGCGAGATGAATTCTTGAAGGGACCTTGCAAGGAATCGTCGATTCCACTCCATTAAAGTTGCAGCCCTAGAGATAGGTATAATTCTCATGGGTGTTTTCCAATGCGTGGTAATTTTGAATACTTGTGGAATAAGTACCCTTGTACTTTTTGTGATGCATTTGACCATTGCTTGGTTATATGTGAGCAATGTATGATAATGGTTAAAAGAATGGATCAAATTCTAGGCATAAAGTATAATGATTCTCCTTCTCATGAGAGAAATTCTATGTCGGAAAATAAGAGAAAGTTCCTTTGTACCCATTGCAAGATGCATGGGCATGGTGTTGAACGATGTTGGAAGTTACATCCAAAGCTCCATTCAAATAAATTAAAAGAGATTGTGCAACATAATGCAAAGGAAGCAAGAGGTGGCAAAGATGACTCACAACAATCCTAACCAACCTTCAAGGCAACGCTGATGCAAAAAGAGAATCCATAGGCCTAAGAGAGGCAAAGTTTGGGTAGACTTATTGTAAAGTTGCTTTATAAATTTTGTAATTACTTGTTGTTGTTTACCTGTTTAGGTACTTTTGTAAAGTGAACAATCATTGTCACTAAGTTCAAAAAGTATTTGTTTTTCATTGATGTATGTATTGGCTAGTTTACAAGTCCACACATTCAAGGACTTTTTGTGAATGTACAACATTGTCGTTCAAAGTTGTCTACAAGTTTGTCGTGTGTTCACTGATGGAAGTATTCGATATGAAACTTGTGTTAATAGAATCTTTATTTTCAAGATTGTACAATATGACTATGTTTTGTAGGCAATGCCAATTATATCATTGAAAATTTTGCAGCAGTGTACTTTTTATGTACAAGCCCAATTTGAAGACGTTAAAGCAAGTTTATGTTGCTTTTGAATTCCAAGATGGATTCAAGTTTGTCTTCAATGGCTTAACTTCAAGATGAAGTGTTTTTTAGTCGTGCAAAGAAGATAATAAAGAGAATATTCATATTCCACTCATCAATATTTTGTTCCTGCATCAGTGATAAGAATGTTGGTTCGATTCTTAACGAGACAGTAGGTCTTCACGAAGAATATAGGTAAAGTGCATGATTCCCCACACACACTTGTAAAGCATTTCACTCCTCACTTTGGTTTGGCCTTCATGCTTTAGGGGGCATCTATTACATAGCATTTTGTCACTATCCCTGTACTCCCCATCCATGATCCTGGAGGACCTCTACAGTGTACCCGACATGCTTTCCTATCATGAAGAAACTTCCATTGTATCCCTCTTCATGAGAAGAACAATTCCCTTTTGCATCATTTCCCAAAAATATTCTGTTTATCCCAGTTTACAAGACCGATGCTACTGACCTGTGTCCTCCTCGCACCGATATGCAGGGTTTACAACTATATCTAGCGTCGATTGGATCGACTGAGCCCTTTCTCAGTTGCGCCATTTATCTTTTGGAAGGTTTTTTAAATATGGAGCCGAAGCTTCCAGCTCTAGAAGCTTCATAACGGAATTTTGGTAAATGGTTAGGCCGGATGGAGTCGAAGAGATCAATTTAGGCTCCTTTTCCCTATCAGGATGGAACTAATCCAAGAGATAAGGAGTTATCCCATGTGAAGATGAACCATCTCCCCTCCATCCCAGCTATATAAACCTCTCTTTCTGCCAAGCAAAATCTAGTTGATAGCTTTTAGTCCTAATTAAGTTCTGGATGAAGTTTTGATTTTGGAGTAGTCAACAAGCTACCCATAGTTTGTAGCTTTCTAGTTTGTGTTTAAGGGAGAATTGTGAGTTTGGTTTGGTGTGAAGACTAAATGGAAGAGCCTTGAGACTACCATTGTTGAGGCTATCCAGGAGATGTTATCAGAAGTGTGTGAGAACCCAGATATGTCGGAGGAGAACAACAATGTCAAGACATTGGTTGTAATCTCTTCTTGAACTAATATAGATGCAACTATCGATTGATTTCCTACATGAAATTTCATCTCACATATTTATGGCTTAATGTTTCTTGACCTGTTAAGTAGGCTAAATAAAATATTGTATGCTATTATGTTTGTTGTTTGCTTGTTTCAAGGTGTGCGAAGGAAGGAAACAAAAGATAGTTGGAGCGAGGAAGCAGAATCATCACCAAGCGGAATAACATTCTGAGAGGTAGGCCCTCTTAATTGATTCTAGCCTAAGGAAATCTTCCATAAATTGTCTGTTTGTGACTACACCTACTCTCTTAGGCTAGAGGAAATGTTTGTGTTTGTACTTAGAATTTACCTGCATCATAGAGACCCCCTTGGTTGACATATTTCCAACATTGTCAACAAAATGGCACTAGAAGGAGGGCCATATGACAAGTTGAGCCCTTTAAGTCTATTTTGAATCTCTTATCGTAAATGGATCATCCTCAAATCATACTCACGGGGTATTTTTCTAACCTATCCCCTGGTGAACTTTCAATCCCCGGTGAGCCTCTCTATGGCTTGTCTCAAATCAAGTTTGATGGTGAGGGTGATACGTCCTTTTCCGAACATGCATCTTTTTTTCTTAAGTTTTGTGCATATTATGAAATTGATTATGAAGATGTGGCTTGTATTGTTTCATGCCTCACCCTTGAAGATCTAGTTAGCCGATGGTGTCATATTCTACCACCTACTTCCATTCATTCTCTTAACCATCTCATCAAGAAGCTTCATTTAATATTTGATAAGTATGATTACCAAGATGTTTATAAAAGAATCAAGTAACTTAGAATGGAGCCTAATGAATTAGTTGAGGATTTCTCTAATCGATTCCTTCACCTTCGTTACAAATTTCCTTAAGAATATATGGATTTCAATTTATTGAAACAAAAGTTTGAGCATTTGGTTCATATCTATTTGCACAATGAATCCAAACCAACTGATGTCTCTTCTTCTCAGATTCCTATAAATCAAGGAACACCCCTAATTTCATAGGAGGAATTGACTACTCCTTTTGTTCCTTTCCTCCTCCTTTTCCAGTTCCGATGAGGGTGCCTCCATACGATGATAGTAAAGTTGAGAAATCTGCACATCAAATTCCTAACCATCTTTTCATCCTCCTTCCACTTTTCACTATTCAAATCCAATAGAGGAAATCCCAGAATGGCTCATAAAACCTATGGTGAAAGCCAATTTTTCTATTCCTCGAGATGGTATCAACATTCACAACTCTATTATTGAATCTGATTTGGTTTTTTATCGTCCTCTATCATCTACATGCCATGACTCTTTGTACCATGATCCGTTTGATCAATATGCCCCATCAACTAGTTTTTCACACTCTCCTAATTTTCAAGTTGTTGGTCCAAATTGTGATCAAGTTCAAGGTAGTCACATTACACAAGTAGAAGAGTACAAAGGCGAATATCCTTTCATTCTTTCTTCTCTTTTTCAAAATCCTCCGTGTCAAGATGATGCTCTTACATTATTGGATGATTTTCAATCTCTTAATCTCAGTAGTGCATTAAATGAAATCAATTTGTTTAGATCTATAGTCTTGGGAAAACATCATTCTGACGATGATGATTCTGTTAATGTACGTGATGACGAATTCCCAAGTGCACCAATTAATTTTTTGGTTCCTCCAGAAGATGTTGATATGAAGAATTAGATCTCGCATCTGACCCAACCGAATAAAATGTTCTTATCAAAACATCCTCTTCATCCCAGTATCCCTTGTGCTCACCTATTTGTAATGAATATATATGTGATGAAGATACTCCATGCTCTTCAAGTTCTACATTGGATGAGATCACTTCTCAATTGACAAAAGGTATTGGGGTTGTCCACGATGAAAGATAAAATAATCATATCATTTAGTATCCTTTCCATCTCGTATCATCTCTTGTTTTTCATGAAGATACTCTTTAAATCAGCTTGCTCGTGAAATTTCTCTGATTCATACATCTCTAGACTTACGATTAGAAGAATCATTTGACTAGAGTAATCCGGTTGTCAAAGTCGTCAAATCCGATCAAATCAATGAGATATACGTTTTCCATTTGGTTGATAGTGATATCATTAAAATAAGTGAAAGCAAATGTCCTCACACCATGCATGATCTGGTTCAATCTTCAAAATGAGATTTTATAATCCTTGAAAGTTTTGGGACTTGTCAGGGAGTCGAGGCACTTCAACTTCTGTTGATGGTTATGTTAGGACCTCACAACTCTGTTAAGATCCCTGAACTGAGTCAGTCTGTTTTTCTCGCAAAATTCTTCTTTTTGCATGGTTTCACTCAATTTAAATTCCTTCTTGAAATATATTTGGCTTTGTAGATATAATATTTTAAAGTTTCAAGATTTGGTTTCTGATTGGATTCAAGTTCCTATTTTAGTTGATTCATCTCCATGCAAAAATATTGCTCTTAACCCAGGTTTGGAGAGCATTTCCCTCACAAAAGCATGGAATTGTGAAGTTTATTATTCTAAATATTTTTTGCCAAGGAAGTCATGTTTGTCACATTATTTTGAAAACAATCAGCTCCTGATCCTTCTTGTGAATATTGTAATGCTAATCTTTTTCATTGCACATGAAATCCTCTTGAGCACTAGTGAATGCATGGATTATTTGATAAATCAAATTATTATCACTCGTTTTACCCTGATCAGATTCATGTGTTTGCTATACTACCATTCCTTTTTACTTTTTTCGATGATTATGATGCTAGTGTAGTGTGTAACTAGTTACAAGAAAATGGTTTGCTACACTCATCATGTGAGGAAGATGATTCTATTATGAAGAGCATTTGCGAATTGTTCAAGTTGATTTATCTTTGGTAATTACAAACTAGAAATCGGATGCTTTAATCAACCCATCTGATCATGATTTTGTCCTTGACGACTGTTGTTCAACTTACTATTTTCCCATCAGCACATCCAATGATAATTGTTTTTCACCCTTTGATCTTTATGGTTTAACATCTCACTATCCGAGTACCTGTCAAGAAGTTGAGGCACTTCCGCACTCACTCATGGTTATGTCAAATCCTCACTATCTTGACATGTCTGTTGAATATGATCATATCTATTTTCCCTCGCAAGATTCTCATCATAATCCCGTGCCTCTAATTAAAAAAACATATTTTCAAAGATTTCGAGGTTTTCAAGAGGATTGTCACGAATTTTATGATCCAATCGTTGAATGGTTGGATCAATCTTACTTGGTAGGCTCTGTCACAAATAACAAGTTTTTATCTTTCTGCATGCTTGCTAATTTAATGAGTTCGGTGTAGTTGAGGACACATTCGAAACAAGTTTTTGAGGTTTGTTGAATTATGGTTCTAATCAAAAGGGTAAGAATGTGAAATGGTTAGAAGTAGTGGCTATGGCCTGTCATTCTATTGACAAGAAATACCTTCAATTTTTTGTGCAATTTATTCAAGTTCTTATATGTTCTGTTTCACATTGCTTTATATTAGTTTTAATTGCTTATATCTTTGTGAATGCGGTCAGAGAAAGTTATTGTGGCGTCATTGGAAATTTCATTATATGTGATCCCAACCTTCTAGATGATTATTTTAGGACTAGGTCAAGTTGCATATTACTTGGAAATTCATCCAACTTTCATTTTCTATAGTTTGTCTTATGTTTTCTCATTTTCGTTTCGCATCATCTTTTGACTCTGGGTTTTTTTCCTTGTTGTGTGTTGTCTTTTATTTTGTTTTGTAAGACTTTGCATGGAGATGATTTGCGGCTCAAAAGGAAATGTGGAAAAATCGAAAAGATTCTTGTGACACTACAACATTTGGCTAACCTTCAGTCCTCCTTCTTTATGTTGGTTACATATTTTGGTCAATGAAGTTCCAACGGAAAATATGATCTGTCCATATGGAAAGTTTTGGTCAAACCATGATACTTGTGTCTATTCAGGAAACCTCATGCACACACTCAGTTCTTTATGTTTCGGTATTTTCACACTTATTCAATCAATATAAGAGGAAAATGGGAAAATATAAATGAGCAAACCTAAATCAGATACCTCTATTTGCTTCTCCAAAGGAACAACCTCTCCTGATCTCAATAAGTCAGGATCCCTCTTCCGCCCACAAAATGAATAAGTCCCAATGCACATTCCTCTTTAAATATATACATAAAGGTGAAAGAAGAGAAAGAATTCCTATGTAGAGAGGTGAAGCAAGCAACTCCGTTGGGTTACTTTCTAGGCTCGCTAGTAATGGAGCAATGTTTGTGTTCCTTTAGTGACTTTGTCGGGGTACTGTCCAGGCCTGCTAGCAATGGAGCAACACTAGACGTGAAAAAATATAAAGCACATGAACTTCACTAACCTTTCTGATTCGAAACATTGCGATATTGTTGAATGTTATGCTTGTGTTCAACCGAGAAAGGAACAAAGGGGACCATTTATATTCACGGGTTCAATGGGGAAGTTAAAGTGATCTGCATCATGAATCAATACTCATTAAAGAATTGATAGATTGCATAAAAGAGTTAACTGAGACAGAGAAGTTGGAATTCTACCAATGTGTTGCCAAATGTTGTTGTTGCTACAACACCCTCCAAATTTTTGGCTTGCACCAAATTTTGGAGCATAGCTTGGTCTTGTATATTATCATCACAAACATTGAAATCCATACCATGTTTTCTTTAAATGTTTTGGTCCCTTTTGCGAGAAAGTCAAATGTCGCCTTTTCGAATGTTAGTTGTTGCACAATGTGTATAAGATTGTTTTGGTAGTTTCAAGGGGTTTTCTTTGTGAAAATGAGTTGATATAACCATGAAAACATCCATCACACTCATTCCCAAATTTTTAAGCATAGTTGCACAAGTGTCGTCATGATCGTCACAGAGTGTATCTTTGGTGTTGCACTTGTCATAAGTCATCGCAAATTTGTCACACTGAGGGAAAAGTATTGTTCATATGTCTTCGATGATATATGTTGTTGTGTCATCTTTGTTTCTAAATGTGTGATTGCAATCAAGTCATATCACTGTTCACATCACCTCATTAATCCTACACTTAGCCAAATTTCATAAATTTCCCAACAACTTAGCCTCATATGACCTTCCTCAACTGTGCATGGCGCAGTTTCAACCCTCAAGTTGCAGCCTTTCCCCTTGACACTATACAATGCACAGTTCTTGCCTCCTAGAACCATGCATTGCGCAGTTCCAATGCTCAAGCCCATAACTTGGCCACTAGAATTGCACAATCTAGCCATCCATCCTGGCGTCAACTGCACATTGCGCAGTATCTGAGTTCAAGATTATTCCTTGAGCTCCTAATATGTTCAATTTCACAACCATCAGGTTTACACTGCCTCCTAGAACTTCCCAATTAGCTGAGACAGTTAAAAACCTCTCAGCCTAGTTCATTGAGCCCCAAAACTGTGCAATATGTCTGCCTAGTCCAACCTGAATTACACATTTCGCAGTCTCAATTCTGACGAATCACCCCTTGATTGCCTGAACTATGAAATTGAATAGGCATTGAGCCTCTCCCTCAGCTTGCCACCCGGTCTCGGCTTAATCAGTGGATCAACATGTACCATCTTATACTAGTGGTTTATTAGATTGATTTCGTCTTGTCATGAGTGAATTGTAGATGCAGGTACTCTATCACACAATGATAGGATGATGAAGAAGGAGATGAAGAAGGGAAACATGTTGAAAGACATATTCTTTAGTTGATTATGCAAGCTGATAAATCAAGAGAAGACAAAGGGACACTAGTTTGTGACCACACCTCAAGACTTGATATCATTGAATACTCCTTACATCTTAGCCATAAGGAAGTGGATTAAATATCATACTCAAGAAGACATGTAGCAAGAAACAACAGAAGTGGCTTGAAATTGCCATATCATCAAGAAGTTCATGTCATAAGTTGTCATACACCACATCAATATCGTGGATCATGTAATTTATTATTCGAAAATGTGTTGTAAAGTGGAAGTCCAAAGGACATGTACAAAAGATGAAGAGTCATGTAAAGTTGAAAAGTCATAGGAAGTCAAACAATCATTAGGGTAGTCAAAGAGACACAAGGGAGGTGAAGCATCACCCCATTAGTTATATATACACCCTCATTCTATGAGCAAAGTACTTTTCACATTGGCTCCTCCCGCAAGGCATTAGAGAGACAAGCTAGTTCCTTTGGGGAGCAAGGAGTGGCTCCAACGCTCCACTATTAAAGCTAGTGGTGTTCATTGTATACATGTGTATTGGAAACTTTACTGAATATAAGAAGCCTCATGGCTAGCACGTTCTTCATGCATGGATTATTAATATTTGTAAGACTATTCTATGGATGTTTGTAATTCATGTTTGCTTTCATCTCTGCTAAAGTAGTTGAACTATTTCAGTTATTTTAGTACTTATGATATCAAGAATGTGTTGTAATGGTTACTATTGTTGTCACATCCTTGTGGACTACTCCGCTCGATATTAGACAGATCTTTCTTGTTGTTTGGTTGTAATGATTGTTGCAACTTTGTGGACTATTCTGTTGGATGTTAGACGGATCCTTCTTGGTTACGTGTGTCTCTGCTAGGGTGGTACTATTACTTCTCTCTTAGAGGCTCATTTTTTTCTCCCTCCGTAGTAGAAGAACCTTGACACACATACAACCGAACACTCATTAGTAATACTCACTTGTTGATCTAAGATTACCTGTGCATAACTCTCTTGTGTTGAACTTTATAGCCAAGGAAAACTTATAAGAATACATGGCAGCTAGGCAGATATCCTGGATGGGTCTCCTATTCCAAATGGTGTGAGGTCTTATTGGGACTTCACATTGAGGATATCCCCTTGGTTGATGAATTTCTAGCACTTTCAACAAGTTGTAACTCATATTGACGGTTGAATGGGTCAAATTTAACCCCTAGTTGGCTATTTTGGTTTTTTATAACCAAGCCATTAGGAGGTAAAGTTGTTCCATTCTATTTGAGTGTATTTTGTTT
>APFE030088400.1:0-10416 GCA_000404065.3 Pinus taeda
ATTGATCGGAAGTGATTTGGATCATCCAAAGATGCTTGGATATGATAAATTCCTTGGTTTCACTTTTATTTATAATTATAAAACAAAACATTTAAATGAAATATTTGCGCCTATATCAAACTTTAAAACGACATTTTAACAAATGCTTGTCTTTATTATAAATTGCATGACATTTTTTTTTGGAAAACTATATAATTTAAAAGACAAATTGCATAGGTAAAAAGAACTTACAACATTGTCTCCATCTGGGGACTGCTTCCCTCTACAGGATGCAAAGAATGTGCAAATCTATGTGCCTTCTCCTCGGATTGTGGAGTCATTGCTGTAGAAAAACCACACTTTCTCTTGGAAATATAAATGAAACCGAATATATATAATGATTGTAACAAAAACTTACTCAATACTTGATATAGTGCTTTAAATATTTCCCATTGGCTAGCAATGGGAAATATTGTCCCTCCAAATTCTGAAGAATGAATGTATTATTTCCTTTGACTTCTGCAATACTGAAAGGTTCCAACTAGAGATTGTCAAACTTTCCATGCTTTCCTTTTTCTTCTCTTCTTGCATCCCATTTTAGAACCAAGTCTCCTTGTCTGAAATCCATTTCTCTATATTTTCTGTCAAGCAAACTTTTCATCTTTTCTTGATATTGTAGGAGTTTGTGTTGTACTTCTTTGTTGTCCTAATTTAGTTCAATGATTTGATTTATCCTTTTTGAGAAATCATTAGTCTCTTCATAGGAATCTTGCAGAAGCGTCATTTTTGGAAATTCTAATTGAGTAGGGAAAATAGCTTATGTTCCATAAACAAGTTGAAAAGGAGATTTACCATTAGACCTCTTTGGTGAAATTTAGTTTTCCCATACTGCATATTTCAAATGATTGTCGTAGTTTCTTTTATGATTTGCTAACACCTTCTTGATGACTTTAATCAACCTTTTGTTTGATGATTCTGCTAGCCCATTACCTTGTGGATAATAAGGTGTAGAGCGATGTAATGAAATTTGATATTTTTGATAAAACTCAATCATTTTAATGAAAGTAAAAGCTTCAAAATTATTTGTAAATATTTTTCTTGGACAACCAAATATAGACAAATGTTTTCCTCAATAAACTTCATGACCGCATAATCAGTTGCATTCCTCACAGGAATAGCCTTTACCCACATTTTGAAGTAATCAGTTGTTGTAAGCATCCACCTGTGTTGATTACTGGAAGAAGGGACTATTTCACCATTAAAGTCTAGTCCCCACTGTAAGAAGGGAGCTTCAGCTGAAACTAGAATGAAAGGGAGAGTAACTAATCTTTGTTTTCCTGCAAAAATATGACAAGGAATACAACTTCGTACCTTTGAACCAACTTGTGCAAACAACTTTAGCCAATAGAATACTTCTCTGAGTATTTTGTGTTATTGCTTTCCAAGCATAGTGGCCTCCACACACTCCTTCAAGAAACTATTCAATCACCCCTTTTGTTTCACTTTCAGTCAAACACAATAAAAGAATGTTCAATGGGTCCTTCCAATATAGATTTGCATTTACTATATAGTATTTCATCGCTCTGATCTTAAGATATCTACATTGATTTCTTGTGAATTCAAGAGGATATTCAAAATCTCGCAGAAAATGTACAATGTCTTTATATTAATCAGATAACAAAAAAATTTCATCAATATGCAAAGGAAGTGGTACAGGTACTGAACTGGGAGAAGGTTCTTGTGGATTCTTCTCTCGTGAAAGATCTGAAACCCACATGATTGAATTGACGCACACAATTTTACAATTTGATTCTTCCAACAACATAGCTAGACCTTGTCCCTTAACCAACTTTGTTGGTTTGATATCTAAATCAACTCTAGGATGTTAGCAATCCATCTCCCCCTTTTCCCATCTGTATCAGGTTGAGTCAATAATGTTTTTACAACATTGTTAGGTACACAAGCAATTAGAAGAATGCAACACATAGATTCTAAAAGCTTTCAAGGCTTGAACTAAAGCATAAGTTTGTTTTTCAATTATGTCATACTTTAATTATGCATCCCTCATAACTTTGCTAAAGAAAGAAATTGGCTGCTCATGATGGTCTTCATTTTTTTGCAATTACACAACTGTTATTGTATTATCTAAAGCAAAAGAGAAAATGCTAAAGAGTTTTGAATAATTAGGACTGGAAAGCACTGGTGCCTTTGAAATTGTTTTCTTAATCTGAGAAAATGAAAAGCTAGCTTGTGCACTCCATTTGACTTCATGATTTTTCTTAAGAATATTAGTAATATCATTGACAATCTCATCATAATTTGGTATGAACCTTCTTAAAAAAATTATTTTCCCTAAAAATGATTGAATTTCTTTTTTTGTTCGGGGCAAGTTAATTAACTGAATTGCTGACTCTTTTAGGGTCAATTGTGACTCCTTCCGTTGAAATGATATTTCCTAACAATTTCCCTTCCATCATGGCAAACACTGATTTTTTGGGATTAAGAGAAATCCTAATTTTTCTACATCTCTGGAAAAATTCCTTTAAGTGTTTGATATGTTTTGCATTAGATTCTGAAAATATAGTTAAATCATCAAGGTAAATTACTACGAATTTATTTACCTTTCCAACAAATGCCAAATCCATGGTTCTTTGAAATATTGCACCAACATTGATTAAGCCAAAAGGCATTTTAGCATACATGAAGGTACCCCGTGGCATTGTGAAAGTTGTATTTTGTCTGTCTTTTTTACTGACTAGAATCCTACTTTATCCAGAAAAACCATCTAACATTGAAATCTTGTTAGAACATATTACTCTTTGAAGAAATTGATCCATTTTTGGTAGTAGATAGTTATCTTTCAATGATAACTTGTTCATGTTTCTAAAAACAACACATAGTCTTATTTCAACATTATTTTTCCTAACATGAACCAGATTAGCTATCCACTCAAAATATCTTAAAGGAACAATGATTTTTGCATCTAGAAACTTCCTTACTTCTTTCTCAATAATTGGAAACAATATAGGATTAATTCTTCTCAGTTTTTGTTGAAATGGTTTAGCTTCTAGTTTCAAAGGAATTTTGTGCTCAATAATAGTTGTATCATAAGTATTCTAATCTTCATATGACAATGCAAATGCATCTTTATATTCTTTGAACAAATTGAGATATTTATCTCTGATATCATGTAGCAAGGTTGCTTATATTTTGATATTTCTTTCTTCTTTTGTAGTACCAATATTGCAATCATGTATATTTTCTTATTGTGAATTCGGGAATAAAGATCTTGGTACATCATTTTGATCAAACAATTTTTCAAGAGGAACTAGTCCTTTAGGAATGTAATTATTAGGCAGCTGTATAATATCATGATCAACTATTTTTGTTTCATATTTGTATATGGATCACTAACATTTTCTTTTATCACAACATTGTTTTCTTCTTTAATATGTGAGCAAGAAAACTCTTCAATAGTTTGCAAAAAATTCTTCAATTGCTCATCATCCTCAAAAAATTGCCAGTGTCTTAAGTTATTAGGGATAAAAGGTCTGTACTTAACTTCGATTTGATATTAAAGCTATAGGGAATCTGGAATTTTGAAAGTGCTTGTAGAAACTGCCAAAGAATCTGCATGTATGTTATCTTCTCTTGGAATAACTGAGATGCTAAAAGCTTGAAAATAATTCTCTAGACAATCGCATACCTCATTTATGTAACCCTTTAATCTATGATGTTGTGTTTGACAAAGATTTATAACATGTTTCCTCAAGATGGTCTTATAGCTCCTCAACATCTATCCATCAAGATATATACAAGACAAAGGAACCACTGGAATATGTAGTGTTGATTGATGTTTTACTCAACCCATATGGTATTATATATTATCCCTCGTAGGTGTGGGCTCCCACGAGATCATCAAATAAACTGGCCCTCTTGGCCCATTCGTGTATTTCTGGGCAATCATCACATCTCAACATGAAACCAATGCATTACTTATAATCACAACATTATAAAAATAATTCATATGTCAACTCTTGCATGCCATCATGAGAACATAACAACATTGCTATTGCAACATTCTAAATAGTAAAAATTGCATGCTCATGCATATCATAAAATCTGCATGCAATTACCACATGCTCAACATCATAAAATAGCCTCATAAGTTATAACATCAAGATATTAACATCAAAGATATATCATGACATCACATAATAAACGAAACACGTGTTAATATACATCATATCGTAAGATCATAATCCATATGTATATCATATCCATAATGATCATACAACATCATTATCATAAAAAATAAATAAATAAGCACCACACATGCATCCTTAACCTCTCATCAGAATTATATCCATTTACCACATAACATCACATCATGAAACATCATTAATATGAGAATCAACACAATACTTATCAGATATAGAACATTAACACACTATAATCATTCTTATCATGGTTCATCAGAAAAATCAATTTCATTTGTTTGTATAAACAATGATACCAACTATAAAATAAGATTATTCAACATCCATCTAGGGTCTACATTATCTCATCAATTCTATTAGTGTCATGTTTTCATTAAGATAATAATTACTTTTCAATAATCATTTCCTATTCTTGCAACAATAAAGTTGATTGTTTACACAATAAGTATAGTCATTTAAGTACAACGTTAAGCTTCAAAAGAGCCTCATCATCTTGAACCTCAATCTCTAGTCATGTGTTCTTCTTTGCCCAAGGAAATTTAGTGGGATTCATTGTTAAGATATTACTAGTCATACAATCATTCCTCAAATCATCTAAATAGAAATTGAAAGTCCATGATCACTATACAAATTTTGATTATCCATTCTAGTACCATTCTTCTCAATGGCACACAACACCAGGTCACCATTGTTTAAGTCTTCTATCATGCTTAGTTCACCTAAACAAATGGCTTGTTGATCCTTGGTTATTTATGCATCACTTGGTCATTATTGTTGTTCACTCTAAAAGGATTTTCTTATCCCATCAATTTCCCATCTCAATATCACTTGATCTCTTTTATCATAGATTCACATTTATTCACATTGGACAAGAGATTATTTCTTTTCACTTTTGGTTTGTGAACCATCTTTTTATAATTTGCAACACTTGAACTACTACTACCATTATTGTCTACAAAAGTTTTGTATGTTTGGTGTGGTTGTATTAACTTCTTTCATTACTAATGACTCAAACCTGATAAATTGCTTTATATGAAGTTTGAATATTTTTTTTTCATATAAGAATTTCCATATTGTTGTCATTCAATGGGGCACCCTACCTTATTTCCTTTGTGCTCAGGTGTTTCCTCTTTTTTTTTGGTAAGTGTTGGTTGACATGGTTCTTTTATTTCCGTTCTCCCCCCTTGAGAAGCGATGTCCTCGAAGAAACACAACCCAATAGACACAATTATGAATTCGACCACTTACAACGCAACAATCCTCTAAATCCATCCCATTTATTCCTAATCATTCACTTCTCTCTACACCATTAAGTCATGATCCTTAGGTTGTTTTTCGATTAACATCTTCTTCTCAAAGTTTTTGAAAGTAATCAAATATTATCTCAGCATTTCACTTAACCTTTAGAATGATAAGAATATTTGATTTCTATTGGCTAAGAATTATAAAAAAGAAAATTAATAATAGATATATCAATTGCTTTGACACGTTTCATAATCTACACTTCTCTATTCATAGTCATGAAGGAGCTCGTATATATATATTACATATATATATATATATATAATATATATATATAAATTAATAATATGAAATAATAAATATTATCATTTTAGTAAGCTATTATATAAATTTTCTTTTTCTTTTTTCCTTTTTGAGTAGGCATTTATATGCGTCAAAAAATCTTTTATTAAAATTCACTTTCACATAAATATACTATAACATAAAATATAATATCCTTAATTTATTTCCATGATACCAGAAATAGTTAATAATAATTAGTGTAACCAATAAACCTACTAACTCAAAATTTTTGAATTTAATAAATATTTATACAAATTAAATCACACTTTGAATAAATATACATTAAAAATGACATATATAACTAACAAACTAACTAAATAATATAAAAAATAAGTTATTATTTACTTTACATTTTATTTCCCCGTTTACATTAATATTAAACTTTGAAGAGAGATAAAACGATCCTCAACTTGAAATTCTATTTAAATTTAAAATATTACTATTATAGTAAATTTACATATAAAATATTAAATAAAATAAAAATAAAAATTATATATCAATATTATATAATTATTAAAATATAAATATGTTATTATTATTATATAAATAATATAGTAATTCATCCTTCGACGTATTAGTATACCTTTTCTGTAATAATTAAATAATAAAATTTTCAAATGAATAACAATTAACGTTTTATATGCAGATTTTTATTAATTTAACCTAATAACAACATTATCCGTAATTGAATCCACTTTAATTGATTACTTTATTGGCTCACATGTAAATTAAAATTTTCAAATGAATAACAATTAACGTTTTATATGCAGATTTTTATTAATTTAACCTAATAACAACATTATCCGTAATTGAATCCACTTTAATTGATTACTTTATTGGCTCACATGTAAATTTTTTTTTTCCATTTAATTATAATGAAAAGTGCAATAAATGGTCGAAAAATTATATAGAAAACAAAGGGTTGACGTGTTTCGAATCTAGATCTAGATTCATCATCAAAACTAATTGTGTATTAATAATTTAATAACTGAATAAATCTATCTATATATATATATATAAACATGCAGGAAGAAACCAACAGATTTCTACTCCTTCACTATAAATATTTCTCAAGTTATTTTTTTTTAATTAAAATAAATTAAAATTATCTTTTCAAATATGAATTTTACTTTTTGCCTTTAAGCAATGAAACTAATTAATTATGGCTAGATGAACTTTAAGGTGGTGGGATTCAACCGAATTAGAACAGAACAAAACGAGGACCAATAGCAATGGAGTCTTGGTTAAAAATGAATTTGTAAATGAACAACCCTGTGATAACAATGGAGTCTTAGTTAAAAATGAATTTGTAGATGAACAACTATCCAATAACTGGATTCATAATTAATCGTTGAAAATTATACAACTAGTAAGTTTCTCATGTTTTTCTTTCAAAAAGTTAATTTGCATATATTTACAATGTTGAGATTTTTTTATAAAATAAGAATATAACTTCAAAATAGATATTATTCATTTTAAAGGGAAGAGAAGCCCCTTATAAATTTATCTAATCAATCATATAAAATCATAAAGACCTTTAACATTGTTAGCAATCAACTTTGCATATAGATTTTAACTAAAAATGTATATGTATGTCAAGACTCATAGGCCTCGGGGTTGCAACCTCACTCTGATACCATGTGTAACAACTCCAAAACTAAATATGCAACTAATTACATTAATGTTTGCAATTAATAATCGGCTCACAACTATTCATTTGATTAGGATAGAATTTCGAAAAATATGAACAAAGACAACTTACTTGTAGCGATGATAATCCTTACTTGTGATTTGAGAATTGAATGCTACTTGAATCCCACTAACCGCAACAATGTTTTGGGGACGACTCTTTACCTGACCATAGGCTCAATTGCATATTATCTTTCTACAGTTTGCCACCCCCAAGCCTTCAATCAATGTACTACTGGCAGGGAATTCTTTGTCTTACAACGTTTTTTTCCCAAGAGAATGTATGAAGGAATATATGAATCTCATCTTCCTCATCATCTATTAAATACACCAAAAAATGGAAATGGATTATGCACACATTCCATGTGTCAACATGCCAACTTTTATTTATTTATTTTAAATTTTACCTAATTTAATATTTTTCTTAATTTAACTTTTCTTATTTATTTTTTGTTAACTTACTTATTCTTACTATTTTTTATAGTTTACTTTCATATATATTATTAGACTTGAAACTCTAGTTTATTATTTATTATTATTATAATATTTCTTCATTATTTATTACTATTATTAATTTTCTTTATCTTTATTATTTATTTAGTATATTATCTGTATTTATTGATTATCATTATTATTTATATTTAATATATTATATTATTATTATTATTATTATTATTATTAAGGGCATTGTAGTCTTCATTTTTCTGCAATAACCACAAATGCTATTGTGGTGTTTGAAGCAAAAGAGAAAATGCCAAAGACTTTTGAATAATCGGGACTGGCAAGCACTAGTGCCTTTGAAATTGCTTTCTTAATTTGAGAAAATGAAAATCTAGCTTGTGCACTCCATTTGACTTCATGATTTTTCTTAAGCATATTAGTAGTATCCTTGACAATGTCAACATAATTCGGTATGAACCTTGTTATAAAAAAAATTCCTTAAAAATGATTGAATTTTTTTCTTTATTCAGGGCAGGCTGATTAATTGAATTGTCGAGAACCTTTTAGGTTCAATTGTGACTCCTTCCTTTGAAATGATATGTCCTAACAATTTACCTTCCATCATGGCAAATACTGAATTTTTGGGATTAAGAGAAATCCCAAATTTTCTACATCTTTGAAAAACTTTCTTAAAGTGTTTGATATGTTTTGCATCATATTCTGAAAATATAGTTAAATCATCAAGGTATATTACTATGAATTTATTTATCTTTCCAACAAATGCCAAATCCACAACTTTTTGAAATGTTGCACCAACGTTGATTAAGCCAAAATGCATTTTAGCATACATAAATGTGCCCCATGGTGTTGTGGAAGTTATCTTTTCTTTTTCTTCTTGATTGACTAGAATCTAATTGTATCCAAAACAAACCATTTGACATTGAAATCATGTCAAAATATATTACCCTTTGAAGCAATTGATCCATTTTTGGCAGTGGATAATTATCTTTCAATGACAACTTGTTCAGATTTCTAAAATCAACACACAATCTTATTTCTCCATTATTTTTCCTAACAAGAACCAAATTAGCTATCCACTCAGAATATCTTAACGGAACACTGAGTTTTTCATCTAGCAACTTCCTTACTTATTTCTCAATAATATGATTAATTCTTCTCAGTTTTTGCTGAAATGGCTTGTGATGGGGTGCGAAATTGGGGTACACCAATTTCACCTCCAGTTACAATAATTCGATCTTGGGACCCATGGATTATGAGCCCATTTCATTATCAGAAGCATTTAATCGCTCTTTGCCTTAAAATCCGAGACCATTCAGCGATCGAGATACACAGGATTACACGGGAAAACCCCGCTCTGAACACATAAGTTGGACTTCAAATATTATAAACCGGCATTCATAAATTGTTGGTTCTGTATCTCGATCCATCGCCTTTCCACTGTGCTTTCCATTCTCTGATCTCCGATCGACCCAATCAAATCAACTTGCACGACAATCCTCCACCGTGGATCTAACACACCTGATCTGACGGCTATCAGAGATTTCCGGTGGACAAATAGCACGGGGATTACCTGCTCGAAAAGTGGTTTCCTCTCTCCTCCCAAGTGCTATGTGTCGCTCGATTAGTGGAATCAGGTGCTCACCCCGAATTACCGCTTACCACTTCTACCTCGCCCGAAATACCACTTTGTCTCGAGAAACCACCATGCGATGATCGTTGATCTACGAGATCCAACGGATCCTGTGCATTCTTTGTCTGTTTCCTCAACTTGATTTCACTGATTTGATGGATTTACGCCTTTCTCAGGTTCTCCTCTGCCACATTCCGTTTAACACATGACATTCATATAATTGATATTTTAGATCGCCATTGATCCATACAGTGATCGATGGTCGATCAACAATCTCGCAACACAGGACTGACTCTATAAAATAATACACAAGCGCACAATTCAAAACAAAGCACACTTTTCTATTTTATACGGTATGATTACAAGCTAAGGCATTTCAGCCTTAGAAACAAGCTCCCTCTCAATTACATTTTGAACACTCTGGTTTACAAATATTTTTCTATCACTCTGTCTTGTCTCTTCCCTATTGAAAACGCAAGTTCATCATATATATATATAAGGGAACATTGGATCGAATCACTGTGAAGGATCTGATCACATCCTTTCCTCAAATCTCTCAACTAATCTCTCTATATGCGTACATATGGCAGATTACATTTAATTAAGTCCATCATTTTAGCCTTGTTTTAACATAATTTGTCCCCAATTTTGCTCCGATGTTCCACGTTCTCCTTGCTCTGCTTTGGATTCCTCATTTGATTAAGAGTGTCGGATGCTCTTGCATCAGAATCCCGAGACACAAAAATTTATGACCTCCTGGTCATATGCTTCTCCTTATCCTTAGCAATTCTACCCACTTCTCAGTGGAATTGCCTTCATGATCTTCTGTGAGCTGCAACCAACCTCTATAGT
>APFE030088406.1:0-31902 GCA_000404065.3 Pinus taeda
TTATTATTTTTCAAATTTGTAGCACAAAATTCCTTATTCTAGCTAGAAGAAGCTGTAAAAGAGGAGGCAAAAAGGGTGCTTTCTGGCAACACCAAATTTCAGGATTCCTTATTGGCATTGGCTGAAAGACAGGAATAGCATGATTGTGTTGAAAAGTGACTTACTGCAACAATGCAAAATTTTCTGGGAATACTGATGTACAAAAGTTGCAACTAGAGGCAATTGTCTCAGTGTTGCAACATTACAACATCTCTCTTGTTTCTACTAAAAGTAGGTTGGTGCAACCATTTTGTGCTTGTTTATATAAAAGATTGGTGGGGGCCTCTTTTATATTCATGCATACAATTCCTTTGGATTAATCCACTTTGGGGATAAATAATTTGATAAACAAAAGAAGTAAGCAACCCCAAGTCAAAAGATGAGGGCCTGTCCAAAGAGCGCAGAAATTCTTCTGTTACTAATGATTGCAGTGTAGAAGGTGAAAAGACATCTAAGCAAGATCTAGAGAAAAAACTTCCTATAGCAGCAATGGAGGAGAACCAAAGGATGAAACAAATAAGGAAGAAGTTGAGCAAAATGGGAATAAAGACAGGATGCTCAAAAAAAACTGACAAGCTATTACGTTTTCCTTGTTGTGATAGTTCAGGCACCAGGTTCTACTGTCAGAATAATTACAACGTGAATGCCTATGCATTTCTGCAAAGCTTGCCAAAGATACTAGACTGTTGGAGGAACAATAAGAAACATCCTTGTAGGTACTAGACAATGTAAGAACAAGCATTCAAGTACACATTATTGGCATACAATGAAGTTTATTGGCCTTACACCTGCTAAAATTGGTGCCTCTAATGCTGCCCACCATTCAGAGAACTAGGTTATTTGCCTGCCATTACCTATTTTTCTATGGAGTTTTTTTTTCACCTGGTTCTTCTGGTGTACTGAAAGTTCTATCTGAATTAGGCTTATCTTAATTAGTGTACTCCCCACCAATTGATCTTGTTTTTCATGGGCTCATCCTTTCCCTTCCTTGCACGTTCTGTGAGGGACGGATGCAAAGTCCCATATAGATCTTGACCTTTCTCCTGCTTCACTTTAAACCACCAAGTGACCCCTCTACTTGACTGACAAGTTGAATATATATTAAGTTTCTCAGTTGGTAGTTTTCCAAAAACTATCTTAGTTTACTAGCAATTTGTTCTGTGTCATTTTGTATCATATATGCCAGAGCATTAATGTTTTTATCTAGGTGCATCGCAAGGGAGTTCTCTTAATTTTTTAGAGTCATCTAGATTTTATCTATAGAATTAAACAGAATCAATCCTTTCAGAATATATTCTCTAGAAAGTTGGAGGATGCAGATGACTGCATTTCTCATTATATCAATCTGGTTTGGAGGAGCAAATTTTCAACATCAATTTTAACCTGGAGATTCTGGTTCACAGTTGAAACTCTTATTGTACTTATATCTTTAACCATTCATTCTGCATCCAATCACTTATGCCATGCTCTAAATCGTGTTTGCTTTGCCACTTCCATACTTTTGAGGTCTTTAATTGAATGAATGTGAAAATTTGATTAACACAATGGTACAAAACCCAAACTTCTATTTTCTTTTCAAGGAAACAATATATATTTGGTCTTTGTAACTTTTACTGAGCACAAATGCTTGCTGACTTTTATGTAATACAAGCTTTATTACACTAACAGATTCAGTTATGCTCGTAATTCTTGAGGGGCTTTATAGCATCATTATCTGAGCAGTTTGGAAGAGTAAAATCCTACAAGAACTCAGTCCAAATTGTTCTTTAGTTAAATAGAATTGAACTTCATTTTCTTGGTTGCTGCTAAAAATTTCATATACAAAATATCTTAAAGAGCCTTCATACTTTGGGGAACCCAAGAACATTGTGAAATATGAAAAAGGAATTACAGTCTAGAAAACGTATTACTGCTCTTGATTGTGGAAAGAATTACAGAGGTGAGCTTTAAATCTGCAAGTCTCATTTCTGCATGTTCATAGGGTATTGAGCTCTCAAAAGAAAATTGTCATTGCAAGCACCGATGATGAAACTAGTCAAAATCACTTTTGACTAATTTGCAAATATGGTGAAAGAATTTATGTTTGAAGAAAAAATTCTAGGATTTTGACTAGTTTGCAAATCTGGTGGAAGAATTTATTGTATGAAGAAATAGTTTTCTTATTTAAGTAAGTTGAAACTTCCTAGAAGAAGATGTGTAAGTTTAGTTGTTTTGGTAAAATTTGAGGAAAGAGCAAAAGTGGCAAAAGCCTACTTGGAGTGGTAAAATTTGAGAAAGTAGCATAAAGTGATGAAAGGAATCTATATATCTATATTCCATTTCTTTCTTAAATATCAAATATGCACTTGTCTTCATGGAATATATATAGAGAAAGAAAGAGAGTCCAAAGACTTTTAAGTAGAAATAAGTACATTTTGCAAAGACCACAAAGCATAAACCCTTAATAGCCCCTCCGAATTTCAAAAAACACATATCATATAATTATGTTGCATAAAATTGTTAAATTAAACCACACATACCTGCACCGACTACACCCATGGAACTTTGGAACTTCCATTAGTTGAGTTGTTTGGGTTAGCCTTAATTTCTTGGCCTATTGAACACAACAAAAACAAAACCATAAAATATAATGAGAAATATTTTTAAAAAAACGAAGAAAAAAACAAAAAAAACACTCATGAGAAATTGAGAGCTTACCCTTTCTTCGTTGCTTTCAGGATTGATGTGTTGGAATGTGTTTCCGTTGATCGATAGGTGGTGTTCTTTCCTTACTAATGTGTTCCCTCTGATACTCGTGTGTTTCCATGATCAATTATTAATGCCGAATGTGTCCTCTAAGATAGCGGATTTACTCGATCTACATCCACCGATCAAATCGCTTTTGCTCCTACCACGCGGAAGGAGTTGAGGGCCTAAAAGAAATTTTCTGAAATGAGAGATATTAACCATAACTGTAAATTACAAAAAATATTTAACACAAATTATATGCAGAAGTCTATCTTATGCAAAAACATAAGATCTTACACTCTACATATGTCAGGAGAAAATTGCATTTGAAATGAAGAAGACTACACCCTCTGTCTCTGTCTCTCTCACACGGAGATATTCAACCGTTCACATCCACTTTTCTGTACCTAAAGTACAAGGCACGTGACATAAAAAATTCTTACAAAAACTTCTGATATAATAATGTAGTAGAATAATGTAACAGAATATGAGTTAAATTTAACCTTACATATCTCCTCTTGGAGTAGAATAATGTAGCAGAATATGCTACAAATTTAAGCTTACATATCTCCTCCGCGACCTTCCCCTGCTTCCACTATACCTCCTCCTTCACCTTTCTTTACCTACATTACAAGGGACATGATATAAATTCTTAAATTCTTAAAAATGTTTTTAATATAATTATGCAGCAAAATAGGAGTTAAATTTAACTGAAAATACCTCATCCTTCGCCTTCGCCTTCCCCTGCCCCACTGTACCTCCTCCTTCTTCCCCTGCCCCACTGTACCTCCTCCTTCGCCTTCCCTGCCCCCACTGGACTTGTGATTTGTGAAATCTTCATCAGCTTTTGCTATGGCTGGAGATAATTTTCCAGCGCATTGAAGCTAACGAAAAATAAAACCAAAAAATCTTGAAAAAATAGTAAAAAAATTTCAAAAATTCTCTTGAACCAAAACAGGACCGACCTTCTGTCTCAAAAGAGGACAAAAATATTAAACAGCTCCTTCCTTCACCTTCCTTGTTCTAAACTTTAAAACAAATCGCATGATAATTCAAGCATACCTTAGCCATCTCGAGAGGCTCCGAAAGCAGGAGGAGATGGATACCTTCCCCCAATCTCTACAGAAGGGAATAACAGAAGACGTCTCCTGCGACGGATCTCTTTCTAGCTTTGATAAATATCTAAGAGATAACTTCCCCTGAAACGGAAGAGGCAAAAGTCGGCCCATCCTCCTCTCTCCTTTTTCCATGCAAACACCGGACCCTTCTCTATTCGACTGCGCATTTGAGTGGGTTTAAACGGATGTTGTACTAACGACAATGTGCGAAAACGGTGGATAGGTCTGCGAGGCCCTCGCCTTCGCCCCTTGCATCAGTGTAATCTGCATAGGTTTCAAACTTTAAAACAAAACACATTACAATTTGTATTTAAATTGAGACAAATGAAGCAATCATACCTGCCCATTGCATCAGTAGAATCAGTAGAGCCTGTATCAACTAGGTTATTTGGACCGCTTTCATTTTCCATCCATTAACCCCAAAGGATAAAAACTATGAAAACAATAGATAACAGAAAAGACAAAAGGAGAAAGCAAACAGAAACAACAAGATATCAAACCAAAAATCGGCATGGCCATGCTTAAAATTCAGAACAAAATAACCAGAGGGCCCGCAACACCAAAATCCTTGGAAACAGAAAGCCAAAAATAAAATTAAAAGAAACACACCAACACAGCAGACACCATAAACAACCAAGAAATGCCGCCATCATATTGCAGGAACTTTTGTGGCTTGTCAGCGGAACAGCACTCCATTCTTCGACCTCCTTGCCGGCTATATGAACCAGAAAATTGACCCGTCACAGGATAAAATGGATGGAGTAGGTTCAGGAGCATTTTATTCTTTTGATCGGAGGAGGCAGAATTATCAGTGAACAAGACCATTTATTCCCTGCAGCATCGTCAGAGATACGATTCAAGCAGTAGGCAGAGCCATTTCATTGAGTATGTAACTTCTAAGTCGAGATGGTAGAGCCCCTCTATATACCTGTTGTAAACCTGATGTTAGAAGCAAGATCAGCCTTCTGTTTCAAGCTGATTGCCCCAGTGAGTGAACCAAAGAAATTGACCTCGGTAGCTCAAGACTCGTATTGGAAATATCATTTTTCTTGCAACTGAGGCGAATTTTGTTCTATTCATTCATTTCCCCATCCAAACTTAGGAGCATCGTATGCCGGAGTAGCTAGAGCGCTTCTCTCTGCATTGTGTCCCGACCGACCATGGACACATCGCTGCATCGTATGCCGGAGTAGCCAGAGCGCTTCTCTCTCTCTGCATTGTGTCCCGACCGACCATGGACACATCGCTCCTCGACCAACACACGTCCAAACATACCTGAATCGCATTTAAGGAAATATGTTTCATTATTTGTTTTTGCCAATTTATGCTTTTCTTTCAAGATAACCGTTTCGCTTTTGTAACAGGCGCAGCCGCGCCTTCCAGATTTTCAACAATAATATGAATTCAAATTAAGAGGATGACATTATTCATTTCGACAATTTTTATTTTTCCGCGGGGGCAATGAGAAACATAATTTATTTTATAAATAATTAAAAATTAAAAATACATTTAGTGGATAAAAATTATTAAACTGGCCTTATTTAATTTTGCATTTTAGTATTTAGTTTGTTTTTACAAAAAAAAATATTTATTTATAGTTTAATATTAATAAATTATTTTTTTATTATTATTTAAATTTATTTATTTGGAAATTGATAAGATAAAGTTTTATAATGATTTTTTAGTAATTTTTTATTCTAATAGTTTTTAATTTTATTTCCATTTTATATTTTTGAATATTTTTTAATAATCAAAAAGAAATAAAAGAACTTATAATTTTTTAATGATTTTTAAAAAAAAACTATAAAAAAATCAATATTAATCTTGCTTTATAAATGATTTGTGATCTAATCAAATTTATTAGAAAATTGTTAATTTTTATATTAAAACATAATATATAAAATCCATATCAATATAAAAAATAATTCATTCAAAGATGGATGTGAAATTTTAATATTACTTTCATATAAATGGTTAAATATATTTTTTTCTAATTATTAGTGTTTCTTTTCTTTTTGGGTCACTGTTTTTTTTTATATATAATAGAAATATTAGGCTAAGTGGGAGTGGAAGAAAACTCAAATTGGTTTGAAGATTATGGATTTAGCTCCATTGAATAACAACATTACCAACATTTAGATAGAATACTATATTTTTAATGAATTACCTAAAGACATATGTAACTTCCAAATCATCATTCTCACTGACACCCCAGTTTTTATCAGTAAATCCAATATAAATTGCCTAAGTTGTTAAGAGATTGGGATTTGCGATTGTAACAAAGATTCGTTGATATTTTATGAATGATATCGGGAGCTAAGTGTCCAAAAGAACTTGCTTCAAATTCTCAATTGGGCTTCCTCATCCATTAGTATGTGCCTATATCTAGAGTCAAGCATTACAATATTTGTTATTCTTAGAATTTAATTATTTTCAACTGGTATCTATAGGTTATAATTTGATGTAGATGAATATGAGATATATAAAATGTGCAATTATTCTTGTACTAATTGTTGCATTACAAACAAATGCAAATACTCTATTTTGTGGGGAATTCGTGGGAAAAGAAGAGTTGTCACTTATTGATTCGTCTATTCAAGTGACAGCTCCCAAGTTTGGTTGGGCACTTTTAACACCACAAAAGATGTCTTTCTCTCTAGCATGTGACACATTCAGGATTAGAGGTTTTGAAAATTTATATATTTACCTAATTTTATATAATAATAAAAAATCATTCGACTGAAGTAATTCCACATATCTTTTATTCACATGCCTTATCAAATTCAAATATCTTTTATTTATCTTAGCCCAATTACATTTGATTATCTTATTACATTATATTTTGTTTATAGTTTACAGTATAATATTTATTTTTTAAAGTGTGAATATATGAAGATTTGTATAAATTTAAATTTAATATTAAAATATTAAAATAATTTTTTAATTGTTAAAATTGTATAAGTTAAGTGGTTTGAGATTTTTAAATATATTGAATAGATTTATTTAAATAATAATGATTTTAATTCAAAATTTAAAATATAAATTATTCAATAAACATTAGCATTGCTACTCTTCTTCTTTTTTAAATATTATTACTAAATTATTATTTTTAAATTGTAGAGAATTAATCAATTTAGAATTTCAACAAAATTCATAAAGATTTTGATTTTTGCTCTATTTCTATTAATTACAACCGTGAACATAAAACAAACTCTCCAAGATTGCCATAAAATTATGTTTTTTTGCCTAGAAAGTTATGGAAATTCCGGCTATATTTTGAAAAAGTAGGATTTTTGTAAATCCAAGTAAAAGTTGTCAAAATTCATAATTTTAGGTGCCCTACACATTTTGTATGGTGTTGAATCCATTTCCACCATCAAAAACATGATTCAAGCACTGCATCTACAAGATTTTTTGAAAAAAAAATGAAAAAGATTTTTGTAAATCCAAGTAAAAGTTGTCAAAATTCATAATTTTAAGTGCCCTAAACGTTTTTTATGGTGTTGAATCCATTTCCACCATCAAAAGCATGATTCAAGCACTGCATCTACAAGATTTTTTGGCAAAAAAAAAAATTGCATGGGTTATGGAGACTATTGACCCAATTTTTTATTAATTTAGTTGTTGGTAAAAAATTGGTTCCCTAACTGAAACCTATCACTAAATAAAGTTATATGGTTTCATAACAGTTTCACCTTTCAACAATCCAGATTTCAATTTCCCTATATATAAACTGAGCCACAGGTACTAGCTACTAGGTAGTACTTAATTGAATTGTTTTCTCACTTATTACACATTAAAATTTATGGAATTAAATAGATATTTCATGTAATGAAACATTTATTAATTAAATTTGTGTAGAAAATATTAGTTCGTTTATAATTCTAATATATTAATTTATTAGTTAATATGTTTATATTGGAATTGGGTTTGAAGAATTTTAATTCTTTAAATTATGAATGGTCAAGACTTAATAATCTCGGAATTTTTTTTTTGAAATGAAATGATATTTTAAGGTTCACGAGACTAAAAATAGTCTATGAGACCATTAGTTCCCTGTTTTTCACTTTTTGCAATTCAATCCTTTTCCAATTCAAATTGGTGATGAGTTGACCCAACCTTCCAACAATCCCCTCGCTAAAAAGACAATGCCAAGAAACTTATGCTAACATGTTCTCATAACTTTCTCTGATGCCTTTGAATGCATCACATTCCAAAATGGAATTTTTTCAGATTCCATAGCCCTTGACGTATAAAATGTGCACACTGGTTCTTCCCAAGCTTCTTTAGGCCTTTTCCACCGTCCTATTTCACACTGAAGTTGATGTGAGTTGGTCCTTAATTGAGGAATAAGAAGATTTTCCCTCCATGAAATGCTAGCTCCAATGAACTCTTTTTGTTGTAGATCACACCTAGGGTTGAATTCCTAAATGTAATATTTCTTCTTTCTACCCAACTCTTTTCCCTATACCTTTTTATGAAACTTCTCCATAACAAAATCTTTTAGCTCCTTGCTAATTGTGGGACAAGCATTGAGGTAGATATTCCATTTTTGCATCCATGTGTAGTTTTGTTTCATCCGTGTTTTCTTTCTTTCACTCATGCCTTAATTGAAGATAACATTAGGCCATCTACCTACTCTCATTTGTTCAATTCTTTTTAGATATATTATGAGCCGCACCATAGCAATCGCTTCAATGGAAGTTGCTCCTGTTTCACTCAACATTATCTCATAAAGTACTGAACTTTTTATTTTTAACTTGCTCGTGATCTATCGTTTTTGGATTTTCTCAATTTGTTTCCATTTTGAGACGGGAGTGCTACTAGCCCACAATACACACCCATATAGCATCACTGGACAAAATAGGAATCCAAAAAGCACTTTAATCGTTTTCGAATCCCATAACTCTGTCTCTCTACGTCTGTTTTAAAGAGCATATAATGCTTTCTACCCTCCTAAAATTCTCTTCTTTCTGCAGTCCTCCCAATTGAGTTTGTTGTTGAAATCAATCCCAAGGTACTTGTACTCATTTACTTCTTCAAGAATGTTGTCTTCAAAGGAGAAAGTATGTTGGCTATGCTTCCTTTTATTAGAAAAAATCATTATTTTGGTCTTGCTAGTATTGACTTGCATCCCCACTGCTCTACAAAAATGCTCAAGGGCATATAAGTGCATTTGCAATCGATGAGCCGATTTAGAAATCAATACAATATCATCAGCATATAAAAGAAGCTTTATCACAAACTCCCCCAACCGAACACCATCTCCACCTTGCATATTTAGTCACTCTTCCAATTTATCACTATATAGACCAAAAAGAGTAGGGGATAAAGGGCAACCTTGACTCCAATGTCATTTCTAAAGCTTTATGAAATACCTGTTGAGGTTGTAATTTTGACTTTCACTTCTTCATAAAGTCTATGGACAGTGGCTCTATAATGCTTAGGAATTTCAAGTTCTTCCATCCTACGCCACAACTTATCCCTAGGGACTGTGTCAAATGCTTTTTTGAAGTGAACAAAGCAACAAAATATTTCTTCTTTGTCCTCCCAAACCTTTTCAACAATGTGTCTCAACGTGATGCCATGATCCATTGTAGAATGTTTCGGCCTAAAACCCGTTTGTCCTCTTGCCCTCTTTTCTTTTACTTCTACCCACTTGCTAATTTTGTCTTCTACCATGCTACCGAAAAGCTTTGCAAACAAAGGATTGATCATAATTGTTCTATAGTTGGATGGATTATTAATGTCTCCACTTTTAAAAATGCTAGGCTAGTTGTCAAGTCTCTTGGGAATCCTTGTTGAATGATGTTTTTGAATATTTCCATGATGTGCGGTGCAAGAGCGTTCATTCCCCATTTTAGATACTCTTCTTGAAGTTCAACCAAGTTCTTTGCCTTTCCTGTTTTCAGCTTCTTAATTCCATTCTCCACCTCCTGTAATGTGAAGAGCTTTGAATTTGTGTCGATCCTAGGGGGGACTCCGCCTCAGATTCTTTCTCGTAGAGTTGTCTTACATATTCAAACCACTGATTGGTTGTAATATTATTTTCAATTTGCTTCTTCCTTGGTTGCAGTTCCTCCCATAAAAGATTTGGATTATTCTTGCTTAAATGTATTAACACTTCCCTCCTTGTTTGCATGAACTCATCTTTTTTCCTTTTTAGTATCTGCTTATATAACTTTACATTCATCTTCTCCTTTCTTACCTTTTTCAAGGTTCTCCTTTCCATTTTGCATTTCTCATCAAAGAAGGCATTTACAGGAAAACGATTTGATTCTGATTTCCTATTTTTTTCTCTTTTGCACTTCTCAAGTGCACTTTGAATTATGTTTGTTAACTCATGACTGTTGAAGCGTTTGAAACCATATTTCTCCTTCCAAATTAATCTCTTTAACATTGTCTTGAGGATAGTACCATTTTCTTGTGTTAGAAGAATTTTTCCCCTTGATAGTGATTGTCGAGAGCATTGGGTTTTCCTCCTATGTTGCCTTTCTTCTAACCATGATAACCTTATATAAATTGAGTTATGGTTTGATTTTAAGTCCCAAATATGCTCTCCAATACTAATGTCATGTATCTTTTCTATTAAGCTTTGTGAACACATCACATAGTCAATGACACTTTCCCCATTGTATGTGTTGCAAGTGAAGTTCCCCGACCTTTCCATCTATCTAAACCATTGTAAATAATTAAGTTGAAAGCCCCACACAGTGTAAGCAACCCCTCTCCAAAATGATTTCTAACTTTGTCATCTTCTAAACACCTCACCCATTCGAGATTCTCCTCTTCAGTGAGCCAAATAGGATTGTTATCCTCTTTGGAACAAAGAATGCTAGCTCAATTATTTATTGTTCTAGCATTGAAATATCCCACTAAAAGAACTTCTCCTTGCTGAGAGTACACGAAAATATCTTGTTTTAAAGCTGTATACAGATTCTTGTTGTCAAGCCCCTTATTTTTGTAAGTTTTTGAGACTTTAGGGGAAAAATAGAATGTTGCAATTCGTAAGTGATTCTCATTCTCTGATATTTTCAACCATAAATATTCTTTATTTGCATCTTCTTATTTAATTGAATGTGACAGCCTTCTTTTTCTTTCACTAAAACTAGTATTCCCCCATACCCTTTGCCATTTTCAGCTACCTTGTCCCAAACTACCAACTTCAAATAAACGTCAAACACAAGAGTTTTGCAACCATCATGCTCATGAGTTTCCGTGAGACAAATTATGTCTCTACCTTCCACAATAGGCCCTAACCCAGGTCCCCTCCTCCAATGGTAACCTCTACAATTCCAACAAGCTAAACTTAGGTATACCTGGGTAGGATTTGACTGCTACGCAGTTTGGCACATAAGGCTCAAATTTGAGTCTTCACCCCTATTTGTACATGTTGCTCTATTATTGAATTCTGTATTTTTTCTTTACTGCCAACTTGCTGCCCTGATTTGCCTGGAGGCCCAAACACTACAATAATGGCTTTCCCATTGTACAACCATGCCCTTTTCCCTTCATTTCTTGTTGTTCTATTTTTCTCCACTTCATCCCTTTCTCTCATCTTGTTGTTTTTTGGTTAAATCTTCATCAAGGAAGAATTATGAGCCTTTCAAGAGTTTCTTTTTGCCCAAAAGTTGTCGTTTGTCTTGTATGCTTGCCATGGTGACTTTTATGGGTCGAGGCCTCTCTTCACATATCCTCCCAACCCTTCTTGCTTGGCAAATTTGCCCTTTCCAATGGAGTTTCTCTTTTAGAAAGTATTTTTTCAAATTAAGAGTACTTTCATTCTTCCCATAATCTCTTATTCCCATGATAATAAAGTTTGTTTTCTTGTCATGTCTTTCTTTATGTTCGATTTCCTGTGCTCTACGAGCTCTTGCATCTTCTTCCTCTGTCCTTATGTAACCATTAGCGTCTTCAGCTCTAGCTTTGATTTCTTTTGGACTATCTTTCCCGCTGTTCATTTTTGCCTTCTATTTGGAAATGTTTGTTTGTTGAGATACTTGTGTAAATAACTGAGTTTGTTTAGAAATTATCACATATCTGTTTTTTGTTATTAATCCTTTCATGCTTTTCCATGCTATCTTCATGATTTGCCATTCTTGTTTTCCTGTCTCTAGAGCCTCTTGTAACATTGTTACCTGCTTTTTCAAAATTCTATTATCTTCCATTAGGCATCAGTTTGCAACTATGATCTCTGAAATTTTGCGGTCCCTTTCCTGTTCTCTAGCTTCCAAAATCTCCAGCCTTATCCTGGACTTCATCAGTTCTTGGACATATAGATCTGATGACCAAGTAAGAGGTGTAGATGCGGTACTGTAAATGATTGATTCTTCTTTATTTTTGTTTCTCTTATTTATTTTCTTTCTCTTGATTGATTTTCTTCTCATTTGTCCCCATTTAAGGCGATCAAATTTACGCCTTAAAATACCCTCATATTGCTTTGCGTTTACCCAAATCCACTTTCTTGTTTTGTCTATTGAAGCAATTTTGACTTGACCCAGATGATTTGTTTCCACAAAATCTGAAATTTCCTTGCTCTTTATGCCTTGGCTCCTCTGAGCGTTTTCCGTGCTCTAAACGTTTCCCTATTTAGAAGTTAACTGCCTCACACTGCTTTGTGCTCATGTTGCCTCTGCCTTTGTGCTCACGAAACCTTGTCCTCTGTGTCCACGAAACACCAAAATGGTAATTTTATCTTGGGGGGGGTAAAATTCCGTTAAAAACAAATAAAAGGAACGTTTGAAATGCAAAGGCTTAGGAGATATGAAGACTTGCTTGCCCTGCCCAATGAGAACTTAATCCAAACAAATATCTGCCCACCATTCTCAGAACGTCAAAACACGAATATGTGTATATCTCTGATTGTTGATGTCATTGGTCCATCAAACGTGTATTAGTTTGCTAACGTTATCCAATGGAAACTATGAAAGGTTAGTGAATAGTTTTTCAATTTCTTAAGTCTATTTCTGCTTTAATTTATTAAAAAAAATTACGAAATGTGGTTTCCCTAGCATGGCTAAGGGTTATCAATAATATGAAATTTATATTTAAAATGTTTGCCCTCTTCAAACCTGCATGAGTTGTCCTTCTAATGAAATTTTTGTTTGAAACATTTTCCCTCCACAAACATCTACCCTCATCTAATAAAACATGGCTTGGGGGTTAGGAAATGTCTACAGTCAGGTCATGGTCATGCCACATTTTTATATCATACGTTTTTATGTTTCTCATAATTAACTCAATCCTTATTTATTTCATTAGTGAGTTTTTATTTAAGATTTCTTCCCTACATTCCATTTGAATGTTAAGTATTTGATAGTGCAGGATTAGATATTTGATGGTGCGAGATAAGGTGTTTTAAATAGTTGATTTGAGTGCGCTTATTCCCATTATGAAGATTCGAGTATGTGTCATTTTAGGTTTCAATAGCTACATTAATTTTATGTTTGTTAATTTTATGGAGTTTCCATTTAATCTCTGTTGGTTTTGTGACCATATATTTTATGGTGTTTCCATTTAATCTATGTTAATTTTGTGACCATATATTTGTGCGAGGTTGATCTTTTATTTGGTCACGGTGCCATTGTTCCATTGCTAGGGTTTCAGAGTTTCGAAATATTAATTGTACCCTTATGAGTGGTGCACCAGATTAGGTATTTTGTTTGGGAGATGGTGTAGGGCTTCTACCCATAAACTGTACAGATGACATCATGTTAATGTAAGGAATTCACTTGATAGGGTGATCCCCTTGACAAAACGTGGTAGAAAAGGTTTCTTTGACCAAATCCAGTGAATTGAGGTTAAGTACGATTATATATAAATATATCCTCCTCAAATAAATATTAAGGATTCAACCAATATTGTAAATAATGTACACTCAGGTTCTTCTTTTCATTACCATACTTGGGTGAAATTAACGTATATTCACTCTATCATGACAATGAGCCTATATATATAATATTTGTTTTTATAAAAGCCTTCGAAACAATATATTCATGCCAATAAGAAATGATACAATGGTTTCTTGGTTCATTCTTATATAGCGATAATCAAGGTATAGTGTGTTAATTATTTCCTTCAACCTTTCACCAAAAATCTAGTAACCATCACTTAGCATCTCTTACAAGATTTTAAATGATATTACTTTTAATTTGATACAAGAGTAAGAAATCCCTTGAAGATTGTCTTTTATATTTACAAGATTTTTAGATTAAGGTTTTAAGTTAACAATAAGTTTTTGTATCATCATTTAAACATCAAATATGATATCAAGTTAACGTGGTTGTGCATGTGATTGATATAATCTTATCCATGTAAATCAAACATATTTATTAATGTGGTTGAACTAGTTTAAAGATATGTGTGAATTCTCGAAGGTTTTGGCTCTGGAATCTAAACTAGGGTTTTGTGTTAGGGTTTTGTCGATGGTCACCATGGCGGGACGGAGAGGAGGGAGTTATGCTCCCTCCTACAATCAAGTAGTTGTGGGTAGAAGCAAGGGAGCTAGATCACATCGCTTCAAGAAACCAATGGAGGTGGCAACAGAGGCTATTAACCAGAAAATTCAAAAAATATCAGACCTCATGGACACGAAGGAATCATGACGAAGATAGTAAGGAGAGGAGGAAAATGGGTAGCAGTGAGAAAGTTGCTCCTATGATCACAATAGGGGTATGTAAACCTAAGTAGACCATTATTCCTCGGGTCGTTTTAAGTGACCCAGGGCTTCAAGTGCACAAAGATCACATGGCGGAATACGCGGTTATATGCAAATTTATGGGGATTTAGCCAAAGGAGAAGGCTTTGCAAGCATGGATAAGGAACCAATGGAAACCAAAGGGGGGAATAAACCTTCACCTTGGGTCCAAGAGCTTCTTTACGGTGGTATTCACAAGCTTAGAGGATAAGGACAGAGTGTTCAAGGGAGGACCCTATTTTTACATTGTTGCAAGCCATTACACACGACCATGGATGATGAACTTTGTCCCAGAACGAGAAACTTTCACATTGGTACCGATATGGATAAGACTTACTCCCTTCCTTTAGATTATTGGTTGTCGGAGTCTCTAAAGGCTATCGGCAACAAGCTAGGGCATTTTATAAAGATCTCATATGCGACTCTAAAAGGCAAATACACATCCTTCGCTCGGATATGTGTGGAAATGGAATTATTTGGGGCACTTCCGGACGCGATCATTTTAGAAGTGTATGACGAAGAATGGGTGCAGGTGGTGGACTATGAACATGTCCCATTTAGGTGCCGCAAGTGCCATGAACACAGGCACCTATATAGAGACTGCCCATTAAACAAAATGGAGAGCAACACAAGAAACACCATAGAAAAATATCCCGAGGGTTTCACTAAGGTTGGGGGCAAAGGGAAAGGAGGAAAGTGGTACCAAAAGAAGATTAATGAGGATGGAAAACCAAGCCACAACAGTTTCAAGATCTTAGAAGAAGAAGTTGAAAACAACGGGACAAACGAGGAATCGGAGAATAACCCCATTGAGAAGCAAGGGGATGCTAACATGGAGGATATACCAGAGAACAACCAACAAAAGGATGACCTGCCAAGCATTATGGAGCTTAGTACGGATCATGAGATCGCCCAAGTGAGGCTGGAACGGAGGACCATGAACTGCAGGAGATTCTAGAAAGGGAGAATTTAGATCTAGAAAAGTTTATGGAGCAAGGAATAGCCAAAGGGGTAGACTCCCTGCCAAAAGAGGAGTTTGACAGGGTTCAACAGCTCTTCCTCTGGAGATCACAATCGAAGGGCTCTGGAGTCAAAAGAAACCATAATAGCCAGGAGAATAGAGGGGTGAAAACAATGGAGGATACACCGATGCATTCTTCTATGAACTCGGGTAGGAAAAGAGGAAGAAAAGACAGAATGAGTTTCTGACCGAATGTGGGAAACTCATGATTAACTCAGGTAAGATGAGAGATATTACCAGTTACTCCTTTATAAACCTTTCTTAATGAAGCTTACAACCTGGAGCATTAGGGGTCTAGGAAGTAAAAGCAAACAAATAAATCTTAGCAGTAGAATAAAAGAAGAAAAACCATATATGGTTTTTATTCAGGAAACAAAGTGTTTCGATGGACAAGATCAGGGAGATACACAACAAGTGGTTAATCAAGTATGAGTATCTAGAGGTTAAAGAAGACAACTCGGCGGGGGGGATTCTTACGCTTTGGGACCCCCAGAAACTTGGAATCCTGGATGCTGAAGCGTCCAGGAACTATCTATCATTGGTGATTCAACCTTTGGGTGATAAGGAGATATACATGATCACAAACGTTTATGGTCCTAAAAAACAAGAAGACAAACTCAAGCTTCTCACCTCCCTTAAGGAGCTAAGAGAGAGATTCTTATGTGCCCTGGATTCTGGCAGGGGATTTCATATGATCAGATCTCTTACAGAGAAAAAAGGTGGTACCATAAAACTAGGCAGAGACTCAATTGCCTTCCAGAACTTCATAAATAACATGGGGCTAGTGGACACTGAAACAATAAATGACACTTTTACCTCGAACAATAAGAGGGGAGGAGCTGCTCAAGTCGCCTCTAAACTAGATAGATTCATAATCTCAGAGGACCTCCTTCACAGAGGCTTTGACATGTCAGCTTTAATCCTTCCCTTTGGAGGTTCGGACCACTGGTCTGTCCAGCTTGAAGCTACTTTTATGGGCACACCGAGGAACAAACCTTTTAGGTTTGAAAATGTCTAGTTCTCTCACCCTGACTTCACCAGCAATATTTACAAATGGTGGATGGAAGATATGTTTTCTCAAGGCACTAAAATTTTCATTCTACAACAGAGACTTAAACACATCAAATACGGGCTTAAAGATTGGAACAAAAAGGAGTTTGGTAATATTTTTAAAGCCAAAAGAGAAGTTGAGCATAAACTACAGGGGATTAATCAGATCATCATCACAGATGGTTTTAACGAGGAACGGGAAAATCAAGTTGACTCTCTTCAGAATGAATGGGAAGATCAGTGCATGCAAGAGGAGATTTTCGGGAGACAGAAATTGAGGGTGCAGTGGATTAGAGAAGGAGAAAGAAACACGAAGTTTTTTCATAAATCAACCCTGGATCACTTTTAACACCCAAGTGAAAGCTCCCAAGTTTGGTTGGGCACTTTTAACACCACAAAAGATGTCTTTCTCTCTCGCATGTGACACGTTCAAGATTAGAGGTTTTGAAAATTTATCTATTTACCTAATTTTATAAAAAAAAAAAAAATCATTCGAGTGAAGTAATTCCACATATCTTTTATTCACATGCCTTATCAAATTCAAATATCTTTTATTTATCTTAGCCCAATTACATTTGGTTATCTTATTACATTATATTTTGTTTATAGTTTACAGTATAATATTTATTTTTTAAAGTGTGAATATATGAAGATTTGTATAAATTTAAATTTAAGATTAAAATATTAAAATAATTTTTTAATTGTTAAAATTGTATAAGTTAAGTGGTTTGAGATTTTTAAATATATTGAATAGATTTATTTAAATAATAATGATTTTAATTCAAAATTAAAATATAAACTATTCAATAAACATTAGCATTGCTACTCTTCTTCTTTTTTAAATATTATTACTAAATTATTATTTTTAAATTGTAGAGAATTAATAAATTTAGAATCTCAACAAAATTCATAAAGATTTTGATTTTTGCTCTATTTCTATTAATTACATCGGTGAGCATAAAACAAACTCTCCAAGATTGCCATAAAATTATGTTTTTTTGCGTAGAAAGTTATGGAAATTCCGGCTATATTTTGAAAAAATAGGATTTTTGTAAATCCAAGTAAAAGTTGTCAAAATTCATAATTTTAGGTGCCCTACACATTTTGTATGGCGTTGAATCCATTTCCACCATCAAAAACATGATTCAAGCACTGCATCTACAAGATTTTTTGAAAAAAAATTGAAAAAGATTTTTGTAAATCCAAGTAAAAGTTGTCAAAATTCATAATTTTAGGTGCCCTAAACGTTTTTTATGGTGTTGAATCCATTTCCACCATCAAAAACATGATTCAAGCACTGCATCTACAAGATTTTTTGAAAAAAAAAAAAAATTGCATGGGTTACAACGACTTTTGACCAATTTTTTCCCAAAAATTGGGTCAATGGATATATTAATTTAGTTGTTGGTAAAAAATTGGTTCCCTAACTGAAACCTATCACTAAATAAAGTTATATGGTTTCATAACAGTTTCACCTTTCAACAATCCAGATTTCAATTTCCCTATATATAAACTGAGCCACAGGTACTAGTTACTAGGTAGTACTTGATTAAATTGTTTTCTCACTTTACACATTAAAATTTATGGAATTAAATAGATATTTCATGTAATGAAACATTTATTAATTAAATTTGTGTAGAAAATATTAGTTCGTTTATAATTCTAATATATTAATTTATTAGTTAATATGTTTATATTGTAATTGGGTTTGAAGAATTTTAATTCTTTAAATTATGAATGGTCAAGCCTTAATAATCTCAGAATTTTTTTTTTTTGAAATGAAATGATATTTTAAGGTCCACGAGACTAAAAATAGTCTATGAGACCATTAGTTCCCTATTTTTCACTTTTTGCAATTCAATCCTTTTCCAATTCAAATTGGTGATGAGTTGACCCAACCTTCCAACAATCCCCTCGCTAAAAAGACAATGCCAAGAAATTATGCTAACATGTTCTCATAACTTTCTCTGATGTCTTTGAATGCATCACATTCCAAAATGGAATTTTTTCCGATTCCATAGCCCCCGACGTATAAAATGTGCACACTCGTTCTTCCCAAGCTTCTTTAGGCCTTTTCCACAGTCCTATTTCACACTGAAGTTGATGTGAGTTGGTCCTTAATTGAGGAATAAGAAGCCTTGCCCTCCATGAAATGCTAGCTCCAATGAACTCTTTTTGTTGTAGATCACACCTAGGGTTGAATTCCTAAATGTAATATTTCTTCTTTCTACCCAACTCATTTCCCCATACCTTTTTATGAAACTTCTCCATAACAAAATCTTTTAGCTCCTTGCTATTTGTGGGACAAGCATTGAGGTAGATATTCCATTTTTGCATCCATGTGTAGTTTTGTTTCATCCGTGTTTTCTTTCTTTCACTCATGCCTTCATTGAAGATAACATTAGGCCATCTACCTACTCTCATTTGTTCAATTCTTTTTAGCTATATTATGAACCGCACCATAGCAATCGCTTCAATGGAAATTGCTCCTGTTTCACTCAACATTATCTCATAAAGTACTGAACTTTTTATTTTTAACTTGCTCGTGATCTATTGTTTTTGGATTTTCTCAATTTGTTTCCATTTTGAGACGGGAGTGCTACTAGCCCACAATTCACACCCATATAGCATCACTGGACAAAATAGGATCCCAAAAAGCACTTTAATCGTTTTCCAATCCCATAACTATGTCTCTCTACGTCTGTTTTAAAGAGCATATATTGCTTTCTACCCTCCTAAAATTCTCTTCTTTCTGCAGTCCTCCCAATTGAGTTTGTTGTTGAAATCAATCCCAAGGTACTTGTACTCATTTACTTCTTCAAGAATGTTGTCTTCAAAGGAGAAAGTATGTTGCCTATGCTTCCTTTTATTAGAAAAAATCATTATTTTGGTCTTGCTAGTATTGACTTGCATCCCCACTGCTCTACAAAAATGCTCAAGGGCATATAAGTGCATTTGCAATCGATGGGCCGATTTAGAAATCAGTACAATATAATCAGCATATAAAAGAAGCTTTATCACAAACTCCCCCAACTGAACACCATCTCCACCTTGCATATTTAGTCACTCTTCCAATTTATCACTATATAGACCAAAAAGAGTAGGGGATAAAGGGCAACCTTGACTCCAATGTCATTTCTAAAGCTTTATGAAATACCTGTTGAGGTTGTAATTTTGACTTTCACTTCTTCATAAAGTCTATGGACAACGGCTCTATAATACTTACGAATTTCAAGTTCTTCCATCCTACGCCACAACTTATCCCTAGGGATTGTGTCAAATGCTTTTTTGAAGTGAACAAAGCAACAAAATACTTCTTCTTTGTCCTCCCAAACCTTTTCAACAATGTGTCTCAACGTGATGCCATGATCCATTGTAGAATGTTTCGGCCTAAAACCCGTTTGTTCTCTTGCCCTCTTTTCTTTTACTTCTACCCACTTGCTAATTTTATCTTCTACCATGCTACCGAAAAGCTTTGCAAACAAAGGATTGATCATAATTGTTCTATAGTTGGATGGATTATTAATGTCTCCACTTTTAAAAAGGGGTATTGCTAGGCTAGTTGTCAAGTCCCTTGGGAATCCTTGTTGAATGATGTTGTTGAATATTTCCATGATGTGCGGTGCAAGAGCATTCATTCCCCATTTTAGATATTCTGCTTGAAGTTCAACCAAGTCCTTTGCCTTTCCTGTTTTCAGCTTCTTAATTCCATTCTCCACCTCCTGTAATATGAAGAGCTTTGAATTTGTGTCGATCCTAGGGGGACTCCGCCTCGGATTCTTTCTTGTAGAGTTGTCTTACATATTCAAACCACTGATTGGTTGTAATATTATTTTCAATTTGCTTCTTTCTTGGTTGCAGTTCCTCCCATAAAAGATTTGGATTATTCTTGCTTAAATGTATTAACACTTCCCTCCTTGTTTGCATGAACCCATCTTTTTTCCTTTTTAGTATCTGCTTATATAACTTTACATTCATCTTCTCCTTTCTTACCTTTTTCAAGGTTCTCCTTTCCATTTTGCATTCCTCATCAAAGCAAGCATTTACAGGAAAACGATTTGATTCTGATTTCCTATTTTTTGCTCTTTTGCACTTCTTAAGTGCACTTTGAATTATGTTTGTTAACTCATGACTGTTGAAGCGTTTGAAACCAGTTTTCTCCTTCCGAATTAATCTCTTTAACATTGTCTTGAGGATAGTACCATTTTCTTGTGTTAGAAGAATTTTGCCCCTTGATAGTGATTGTCGAGAGCATTGGGTTTTCCTCCTATGTTGCCTTTCTTCTAACCATGATAACCTTATATAAATTGAGTAATGGTTTGATTTTAAGTCCCAAATATGCTCTCCAATACTAACGTCATGTATCTTTTCTATTAAGCTTTGTGAACACATCACATAGTCAATGACACTTTCCCCATTGTATGTGTTGCAAGTGAAGTTCCCCGACCTTTTCCATCTATCTAGACCATTGTAAATAATTAAGTTGAAAGCCCCACACAGTGTAAGCAACTCTTCTCCAAAATGATTGCTAACTTTGTCATCTTCTAAACACCTCACCCATTCGAGATTCTCCTCTTCAGTGAGCCAAATAGGATTGTGATCCTATTTGCAACAAAGAATGCTAGCTCAATTATTTATTGTTCTAGCATTGAAATATCCCACTAAAAGAACTTCTCCCTGCTGAGAGTACACGACAATATCTTGTTTTAAAGCTACATACAGATTCTTGTTGTCAAGCCCCTTATTTTTGTAAGTTTTTTAGACTTTAGGGGAAAAATAGAATGCTGCAATTCGTATGTGATTCTCATTCTCTGATATTTTCAACCATAAATATTGTTTATTTGCATCTTCTTTAATTAATTGAATGTGACAACCTTCTTTTTCTTTCACTAAAACTAGTATTCCCCCATACCCTTTGCCATTTTCAGCTACCTTGTTCCAAACTGCCAACTTCAAATAACTGTCAAACACAAGAGTTTTGCAACCATCATGCTCATGAGTTTCCGTGAGACAAATTATGTCTCTACCTTCCGCAATAGGCCCTAACCCAGGTTCTCTCCTCCAAGGGTAACCTCTACAATTCCAACAAACTAAACTTAGGTATACCTGGGTAAGATTTGACTGCTACGCAGTTTGGCACATAAGACTCAAATTTGAGTCTTCACCCCTATTTGTACATGTTGCTCATGTTGCTCTATTATTGAATTCTCTATTTTTTCTTTACTGCCAACTTGCTGCCCTGATTTGCCTGGAGGCCAAAAAACTACAATAATGGATTTCCCATTGTACAACCATGCCCTTTTCCCTTCATTTCTTGTTGTTCTATTTTTCTCCACTTCATCCCTTTCTCTCATCTTGTTGTTTTTTGGTTAAATCTTCATCGAGGAAGAATTTTGAGCCTTTCAAGAGTTTCTTTTTGCCCAAAAGTTGTCGTTTGTCTTGTATGCTTGCCATGGTGACTTTTATGGGTCGAGGCCTCTCTTCACATATCCTCCCAACCCTTCTTGTTTGACAAATTTTCCCTTTCCAATGGAGTTTCTCTTTCAGAAAGTCTTTTCAAATTAAGAGTACTTTCATTCTTCCCATAATCTCTTATTCCCTTGATAATAAAGTTTGTTTTCTTGTCATGTCTTTCTTTATGTTCTATTTCCTGTGCTCTACGAGCTCTTGCATCTTCTTCCTCTGTCCTTATTTAACCAGTAGCGTCTTCAGCTCTAGGTTTGACTTCTTTTGGACTATCTTTCCCGCTGTTCATTTTTGCCTTCTATTTGGAAATGTTTGTTTGTTGAGATACTTGTGTATATAACTGAGTTTGTTTAGAAATTATCACATATATGTTTTTTGTTATTAATCCTTTCATGCTTTGCCATGCTATCTTCATGATTTGTCATTCTTGTTTTCCTGTCTCTAAAGCCTCTTGTAACATTGTTACCTGCTTTTTCAAAATTCTATTATCTTCCATTAGGCATCAGTTTGCAACTCTGATCTCTGAAATTTTGCGGTCCCTTTCCTATTCTCTAGCTTCCAAAATCTCCAGCCTTCTACTGGCCTTCATCAGTTCTTGGACAGATATATTTGATGACCTAAGAGGTGTAGATGCGGTACTGTAAATGATTGATTCTTCTTTATTTTTGTTTCTCTTATTTATTTTCTTTCTCTTGATTGTTTTTCTTCTCATTTGTCCCCATTTAAGGCAATCAAATTTACGCCTTAAAATACTCTCATATTGCTTTGCGTTTACCCAAATCCACTTTCTTGTTTTGTCTATTGAAGCAATTTTGACTTGACCCAGATGATTTGTTTCCACAAAATCTGAAATTTCCTTGCTCTTTACGCCTTGGCTCCTCTGAGCGTTTTCTATGCTCTAAACGTTTACCTATTTAGAAGTTAACTGCCTCACACTGCTTTGTGCTCATGTTGCCTCTGCCTTTGTTCTCACGAAACCTTGTCCTCTGTGCTCATGAAACACCAAAATGGTAATTTTATTTTTTGGGGGGGGGGGGTAAAATTCCGTTAAAAACAAATAAAAGGAACGTTTGAAATGCAGAGGCTTCAGAGATATGAAGACTTGCTTGCCCTGCCCAATGAGAACTTAATCCAAACAAATCTCTGCCCACCATTCTTAGAACGTCAAAACACGAATATGTGTATATCTATGATTGTTGATGTCATTGGTCCACCAAACGTGTATTAGTTTGCTAACGTTATCCAATGGACACTATGAAAGGTTAGTGAATAGTTTTTCAATTTATTAAGTCTATTTCTAGCTTTAATTTATTAAAAAAAATTACGAAATGGGGTTTCACTAGCATGGCTAAGGGTTATCAATAATATGAAATTTATATTTAAAATGTTTGCCCTCTTCAAAATTGCATGAGTTGTCCTTCTAATGAAATTTTTGTTTGAAACATTTTCCCTCCACAAACATCTACCCTCATCTAATAAAACATGGCTTGGGGGTTATGAAATGTCTACAGTCATGGTCATGGTCATGCCACATTAATCATAAGTTTTTATGTTTCTCATAATTAACTCAATCCTTATTTATTTCGTTAGTGAGTTTTTATTTAAGATTTCTTCCCTACATTCCATTTGAATGTTAAGTATTTGATAGTGCAGGATTAGATATTTGATGGTGCGAGATAAGGTGTTTTAATTAGTTGATTTGAGTGCGCTTATTCCCATTATGAAGTTTCAAGTATATGTCATTTTAGGTTTCAATAGCTACATTAATTTTATGTTTGTTAATTTTATGGAGTTTCCATTTAATCTCTGTTGGTTTTGTGACCATATATTTTATGGTGTTTCCATTTAATCTATGTTAAATTTGTGATCTATATTTGTGCGAGGTTGATTTGTGCTTTTATTTGGTCACGGTGCCATTGTTCCATTGCCAGGGTTTCATAGTTTCGAAATATTAATTTTACCCTTATGAGTGGTGCATCAGATTAGGTATTTTGTTTGGGAGTTGGTGTAGGGCTTCTGCCCATAAACTGTACAGATGACATCATGTTAATGTAAGGAATTCACTTTATAGGGTGATCCCCTTGACAAAACGTGGTAGAAAAGGTTTCTTTGACGAAATCCAATGAATTGAGGTTAAGTACGATTATATATAAATATATCCTCCTCAAATAAATATTAAGGATTCAACCAATATTGTAAATAATGTACACTCATGTTCTTCTTTTCATTACCATACTTGGGTGAAATTAACGTATATTCACTCTATCATGACAATGAGCCTATATATATAATATTTGTTTTTATAAAAGCCTTCGAAACAATATATTCATGCCAATAAGAAATGATACAATGGTTTCTTGGTTCATTATTATATAGCGATAATCAAGGTATAGTGTGTTGATTAATTATTTCCTTCAACCTTTCACCAAAAATCTAGTAACCATCACTTAGCATCTCTTACAAGATTTTAAATGATATTACTTTTAATTTGATACAAGAGTAAGCAATCCCTTGAAGATTGTCTTTTATATTTACAAGATTTTTAGATTAAGGTTTTAAGTTAACAATAAGTTTTTGTGTCATCATTTAAACATCAAATATGATATCAAGTTAACGTGGTTGTGCATGTGATTGATATAATCTTATCCATGTATATCAAACATATTTATTAATGTGGCTGTACTAGTTTAAAGATATGTGTGAATTCTCGAAGGTTTTGGCTCTGGAATCTAAACTAGGGTTTTGTCGATGGTCACCATGGCGGGACACAGAGGAGGGAGTTATGCTCCCTCCTACAATCAAGTAGCTATGGATAGAAGCAAGGGAGCTAGATCACATCGCTTCAAGAAACCAATGGAGGTGGCAACAGAGGCTATTAACACAGAAAATTCAGAAAATATCAGACCTCATGGACAGGAAGGAATCATGAGGAAGCTAGTAAGGAAAGGAGGAAAAGGGGTAGCAGTGAGAAAGTTGCTCCTATGATCACAATAGGGGTCTATAAACCTAAGTCGACCATTATTCCTTGGGTCGTTTTAAGTGACCCAGGGCTTCAAGTGCACAGAGATCACATGGCGGAATACGCGGTTATATGCAAATTTATGGGGATTTAGCCGAAGGAGAAGGCTTTGCAAGCATGGATAAGGAACCACTGGAAACCAAAGGGGGAAATAAACCTTCACCTTGGGTCCAAGGGCTTCTTTATGGTGGTATTCACAAGCTTAGAGGATAAGGACAGAGTGTTCAAGGGAGGACCCTATTTTTACACTGTTGCAAGCCATTACGTGCGACCATGGATGATGAACTTTGTCCCAGAACGAGAAAATTTCACATCGGTACCGGTATGGATAAGACTTATTCCCTTCCTTTAGATTATTGGTTGTCGGAGTCTTTAAAGGCTATCGGCAACAAGCTAGGGCATTTTATAAAGATCTCAGATGCGACTCTAAAAGGCAATACACATCCTTCGCTCGGATATGTGTGGAAATGGAATTATTTGGGGCACTTCCGGACGCGATCATTTTAGAAGTGTATGACGAAGAATGGGTGCAAGCGGTGGACTATGAACATGTCCCATTTAGGTGTCGCAAGTGCCATGAACACGGGCACCTATATAGTGAAAATAAAATGCCCTCCAACAAGTGATTTATGTCCCATTAGTGTTCACCTAGCTAATCGAAAATTAGAAATATGATTTCCAGAAAAGTAGAAAATTATTTCTTAAATTTAGGGAAAATATAAATTGTGAGCATTTTCCAAAAACTTTTGTTAAAATTACAAAAAACACAGCCAAATAATTAGAGTCAACGCACTCTAACCAGAAGGCGAATGTTATAGTCCCTACATGCAGGGATTAATAAAAATAAAATAAAAATAAAAATACATTTGGTAAATAAAAATTATGACATTTTATATCATATTTTTTTTTAATGGTTTTTCCCACTTATTACACATTAGAAATTATGGGATTGAATAGATGTTTCAGTCAATGACACCTATTTATCAATTAAATTTATGTAAAAAAAATCAGTTTTATTATAATTCTAACATGTTAATTTATTTAAAGGTACGTGAGAATTAATATTAAATAGAAATTGTATTTATAAATTAGGTTTCTCTAATATTGTAATACCTTTTTTTAGTTGCTATATATGATAATAAAAAGGTCAATGTTTCTAATGATATTAAATTTTGATAATTTCAATCAATTTAAGATTGGGTAAAATTCTCAAGGACATTGTTCCACCATGTAAAGATCTTGGATTATTGGTAGGACTTTGCTTATACTTTATTATTGGTAAGAAATAAAGTCTCTTCACTACAATATTAGCTTACTCTTACAAAAGCTTTGGCAATCCTTAAACACCAAACAAACTTGCTTATATTAACACTTCCCCAAAGCTTGTACATATGTCATTAACCATACTAAGAGATGGAGGGGTCATAGATGCAAGAGGGATCATTTTTGTTGCCAGAGGAAACCAAGAAACAAACTCTGCATGGAGTCTTGGAGAATCTTCAAATAACCAAACTAAAGCATGCACTCTTCTTTAGGGCCTACTCGCATCTGAATTGGGAATAAGAAGTTTAATAGTTATCTAGGATTCGAGTTTAATAACCATATAATGGTTTTGAAAGCCCTCCCTTCTAATAATAGGATTGTCTCCATTATAGCTTGGTCTCATGAGGAAGCTAGTCATCTCCAAAATTTTCCATTCTTTCAGGTTCCTCGAGATCAAAATTTGTCAAGTAGATAATCAAACTAATCAAGCCTCACAACTTTGAGAAACGAAGCTAAAGAAAAGAGTGATGCTTTATTATCACCCCATCCCTTAGTTTATCTCATTATCAAATCATGACCGGTAGCCTCGCTTTAAGTAACCACATGACACACAATCAAGATAAATGGATTGCATTTGAGGTGAAGGGATTGAACAAGACTTGTGTATAACCCTTTCACATGCATGCTCTTAACTCTAGCCTACTCTTTGAATGTTGTGCACGAATTTATGTTAATGGTGGTGGGATGATGAAATCAATCATGGATGTGCACTCTATAGGCAGGACCAATGGTAAAAATCTAGTAAGAACCTTCCCCTATCTATGGATATTCTTTGGACCTTAGGCTCAAAGGATTTTGACTTAGGGTTACATGTTTTGGTTATCAGATATTAGCTCTTGTGTGTTGAATTCCCTTATCGTATTTTGAGAGTTGGTTGCATTTTGAGGTTCAAGGTCCACTCTATTCATGTGTGATCAATAGTGTGGATGACATTCTTATTTGTAAGTGGTATTTCTTTTTTGGGGGTTATAGTGCGCCTAGTTTTCTTTAGGTCCTTCGATCTAGGTTTTCCGGTAATTGATTGGGCAAGCAACAAGGTGTTTCGTGTGTCTAGGTCTAACTACTTTTCTAATAAATATTGGAAGGCCCACTCATTTACCAGTTTTATTGATTATAGGGATGCCTAAAACGTTTGGAGAGCCCTTCATAGGGACAAACAATACATCCATTGTAACAAGACCTCCATTTTCTCATTCACCACAAAGCTTCATGAGAATGAACATTAGTCTTCAACTTAGAATTCATAATTATGACAACCTTGGCACAACATAAATTGCAAATCAACTCTCTTGAAGTAGAGTGTAAGATGCTCAACAACTTGGTCCATAATTCAAGCAAAAGTAATCAATTAACAACCTTAAATTTGAAGATGTCCATCAATTCTATACATTGATATATTAAGAGACGAATAGTATACAACATATACTTGATGACATGGACATTAGCAACCAAGAACCAAAACCAACCAATCTAGGTTTGTAAGAGGCACAACATTATCAATTTTCTCATGAAAATATTATACTATACAAATTAGTTTGTATATTAGTATTTTTTTAAGAAAATATACCACTGAGAATATCTAAGATGTAATTCCTATAGAACTTTATAAATGTGGCGGATAATGAGTTGGCATTTTTATTTGAAAGTTAGGGCTATTTAATTTTGTAACTCTATTGTTTAGCCTCATCTACAACCTTTTATCAAATATTTTTTTCTACCATTTTTTATTTGAAAAAAAATATATCCAAAGAGATGGATTGCAAAAAATTATTTGAGAAATTTTATTTTTATTTTTATTTTTTTTTGTGAATAAGATAAAATATATTACTGAAGGAACTCGCAAATTACATTGTTTAGGTTGTGTGGGAGAGAGAGCCCGACACATTTTCACACATGGATTGTGCATGTGGATCCCTTTCCAATCCATTTCTATTTTTGGAACCGTTTGTTCTATTTAATGGACAAAGAGGGGAATGAGATTCATTCATTCTTTTGGAAGAAGAGTGTTGTGAGACAAAGGATTCCTTGGAAGTAGTAGTTGATTGAAGGCTCAAGGGTGGCCAATTGTAGAAAGATTATGTGCAGCTGAGCCTACGGTTGGGTAGAGAGTCGTCCCCAAAAACTTTGTTGTGGTTAGCATGATTTAAATAGCGTTCAATTCTAAAATCACAAGTAACGGATATCCTTGCTAAAGGTAAGTTGTCTCTACTCATGTTTTTCGAAAATTCTATGCTAATTAGTTGAATAGTTTGTGTATTGGTTGTCAATCACATAATTGATATATTTAGTTGTATATTTTAATTGTGGGTTGTTACATGCTTCGTGGGACGATGACAATGTGTCCTCCCAGTTTTCATTCTTTAGGAACCCCATTCGAGGGGAGAAAACATAACCTTCATATTTAATTATAATTAAATTTATTTTATTAATTTTACAATTAATTTATAAAAGAAAACTTCGAACTAATTATGGGTCATACTCATGTCGATTGTAGACTCCAAAAATATTTCAAAAATTTTATGGACATGAATGAAGTCGACTTTTCCAAATGAAGAGGGGTGGGGGTGAGGGGAAATATAGTTGAAAACATAGCCTTCATATTTAATTATGATACCAAAATATTCTAAAAATCTAAGGGACATGTCTTCCCTCATCTCTGTCAAAATTTTGGAATCCCTAATTAGCTATGCTCGGGTCTAATTATGTTGGAATAGTTGCAAAAGGAAACTTAATAGGTGTTTCTTTTTAAATTAATTGTGAAATTAATAAAATAAATTTAATTATAATTAAATATGAAGTTTATGTTTTCACTAATATTTCCCCCCTCCCTTACTTGTTTTTTTGGAAAAATTGACTTTGTTCATAACCATCAAATTTATGAAATATTTTAGAATCTACAATTGACATAAGGACCATATTTATGTTGATTCAAATTCTAGAATATTTTGAAAAATGAGAGACATGACTTGGCTCATATCTATTAGATTTCTGGAATATTCTAGAATCCACAATTAGTTGCGCTTAAATCTAATTATTTTGGAAGAGTTGTAAAAATAAATTTAATAGATATAAAAATGACAAGAATCAGTGTTGTCATAAAATTTTAATACTTTATTCTTCCATTGTACATACTCAATTATTATTATTGTTTTCTAATTTTTTCTTCCTATATTTTTATTAATAAGATTAATAATTGCAATGTACAATAGTCCCTGCCTCTACCGTTATCACTTGAAAGAAAAATTTCACATTTCTCTTGCATTTCCATCTCCTCACATGCTTCCTCTACACAACATCCTCCACACATGCTCCCTTTGTTGGAAAATCATGAGGCTTTATGATTATATTAGATTTACCTTTCTTTGATAACTGCTTGTGAAATTTGTTGATCTAGAGAGTAGAAGAGCGGAAAACTAGGGTTGAGGGTTTCTGCGCGGGATTTTCTTCATGGACGGATGCAGAGGAGGGAGCTCCACTCCCTCCTACAGTGAGGCAGTGGTTAACAAGAGCAAGGCACCTCCAGAATCAGGTAGAGGTAACATGATGGAAGGAGGAAAAAATAGGGAAGAGGAAACATAAAATAACAAGGAGAAGGAGAATGATGGCACAAAAGGCAAAGAGGAAAATGACGAAAAACAGGGAACAAAAGATAGGAAACAAAAGGGACCGTGCAAGCCCAAAGCTGAAGTCACTCCCAGAGTAATCTTAAATAACCGTGAGCTGCAGGCCCACAGGGAGCACATGTAGACTTATGCAATCATATGCAAATTCATGGGACTATGGCCCACCGAGAAGGCTTTACAAACTTGGATCAGATATCACTAGAAGCCTAAAGGAAGCATTGATCTTCATCTAGGATCCAAGGGTTTTTTCACTGTGGTGTTTGCAAACATTGAGGACAAAGACAGAGTGTTTGAAGGTGGGCCTTACTTCTATGTAGCAGCAGGGCTCTACATGCGGCCGTGGATGATGAACTTCGTGCCAGAGCGGGAAACCTTTACCTCAGTCCCGGTTTGAGTAAGACTCTGTTCACTACCTCTGGATTATTGGCAAATAGAATCACTAACAGCCATAGGAAATAAATTAGGGAGGTATGTCAAAACTTCTGAAGCCATAAGAAGGGGAAAATATACCTCCTTTGCTAGGATTTGTGTAGAGATGGACCTATCTGGAGCACTTCCGGACGAGGTCATATTGGAGGTTTATGATGAGGAATGGGTGCAGAAGGTTGACTACGAGCATATTCCATTTAGATGTCGAAAATGTCATGAACACGAGCACCTTCTGAGAGACTGTCCTCTCAGTAAGGTAGAGAACAAAAGCAAACCTAACACAATGAAAGAAACAGATGGCTTTCACAAAGTAGCTCACAAAGGTAAAAACAACAAAAAAGGGCCAAAACATCACCAAAGTGGAGACCAAAAAGTGAGGCCAAATCAGTTCTAGGTTCTTGAAGAGGAGGAAGACGCAGCAGTTGAAAATCAAGTTATAAAGGATGGAGATGATAAGCAGGACAAGGAAGAAGAACAAGATCAGGAACAGGTAAAGGAAAAACAGAAAGGGATCATGATGAGTGAATCAGAGATGGATATGGATTAGGAAATGACCCAGAGCGAGATGGAAATGGAAGACAATGAGTTACAAGGGATTCTCGACAGAGAAAACCTAGATCTAGAAGGGTTCTTGAGTAAGGGAACAACAAGTGGAGTAGAATTTCTACCACAAGAAGAATGCAATTGAATAAAGCAACTATTCTTATGGAAAACTCATACAAAGGGCTTGGGAGAAGATAACAACATTGAAAGATAGGGCAAGCAGGGAATGAAAGCGGTAAAATCAACTCTAGGATTAGCTCCAAGAAACCCGGGTAAAAAAAGGGGCAGAAAAAAGCAGAACGGGCTATTAATGGAATGTGGAAAGCTCATGATAGACTCAGGTAAGATGAAAGACCTAACCAGTTACTCCTTTACCAATCTGTAATTATGAAGTTTACAACTTGGAACATCAGAGGTCTAGGAAGCAAAAGAAAACAGAGAATGCTAAATAATATAATGAAACAGGTAGCTCCGGATATAATTTTTGTCCAAGAAACGAAATGCTCTGTTCAAAAGATAAGACAAATCCATAGTAAGTGGCTCAGTAGATATGAGTTTATAGAAGTCAAAGCAGAAAATACAACAGGGGGTATCCATCCTATGGAATCCCCAAAAAATAGGTATTATTTATGCAGAGGGATCAACAAATTATTTATCAGTTGTTATACAGTCTGTAGGAGCCAGGGACACTTATCTTGTAACGAATGTTTATGGTCCTCAAAGGTTATGTTAGCGCATGAAATTTCACCTCAGGCTGAAAAAGGCAAACCTCAAGGCAACATCAAACCATTTAGCCTCGTAGCTAGCCCTACGGGGCAGGAGAAGGCTCTCTCCGGTCAATCTCAGTA
>APFE030088409.1:0-26230 GCA_000404065.3 Pinus taeda
ATTTTTTTTTAAAAAATTCTATTACTATGAAATAATCGAAAATAAATAAATAAAATCAAAGTCAAACTCCAAACAAGGAGAGGAGTCAAAAAATATAAAAATCAGTGAAGACCCTAATCGAGACAAGATCATTTAATAAATAAAAATAATTAGTGGAAATAAAATAAACCAAAATAAAAATAATTGATTAGTTGGTATTTGTTTTACTTCTACTTTCATTTCATTCGATGGGGAATTCTATGAGCAAACTTGCAGTGTCGCCATGGGTTCCCCTATGGTAGCTAATCTATTCATGTAGGATTTTGAATAAAAGGCCTTAGCTTCTTCTCATCTTTTTCCTAAGATGTGGAAGAGGTTTGTGGATGACACTTGTGTCACCTGGTCCCATGGAAGGGAAGAGTTGGAACTGTTTTTCCTCCATCTTAACAATCAATCTAGTTCCATAAACTTCACCATGGAATTTGAAAGTAACGGTAGTCTGCCCTTCCTTGATGTCCTCCTCTCAAGGAATGATGATGGCTCTTTTCTCATTAAGTATTTCATAATAAACTCATACACAACAATATCTTCATGCTAATTCTCATAATTTCCCAGCTCAAAAGCTTGGTGTTCTCAACACCTTAGCAACTAGAGCTTTAAGAGTTTCTAATGACAACCATCTCAATGAAGAGAAAACACATTTATTAAGTGTTTTGTTTAGTATTGGGTATAGAAGAAACCAATGTACTAAAGCTTTCCTCAGAGCTGAAAAAGGTCCTAACTAAGAAAGAAACCAAGGATCGATTTTATAGTGTTCATCCTTCTTTTATCCAAGGGACCACTGACAAGAATGTGAGGATCCTAAGGAAGCATAAGGTGGCCTCAACCTTTACGCCTTTTAATACCATCCAGAGCTCCCTTTGATCTGTAAAAGACCTAGTGGACCCCAAGGATATGAAGGGTGTTTAAATTATCCCATGCTCTTGTGGGACTCCCTACATTGGTGACATTGGTCGCTCGATTAATTAAAGGATTCATGAGCATGCCACTGGCATCAAGCATGGCAGGACCCACTCCTCTATTTTACCAGAGCATGTAGATAAATCTAAGCATCACATTTGCATTGAGGAGGCCCAACTCGTTGCTAAGGTTAGTCATTTCCATCATCGTAAATTGAGGGAGGCTCTAGAAATTGAAAAAAGACCTAATAATTTGAATAGAGATGATGGTTGGATTACTAATAGAAGTTGGGTCCCTATCCTGTCCTCCTAGTATTTTAGGTTTCTTTTTGGGATTTATTTTGTTTGTTTATTTATCTATGTAGGTATTGGTGTCCTTTTTATAGAATTTTTTGTTGATTCATTCTTCATTAGAGATTATATTCTTGATCCTTCATGTTTTCTTAAGTATTTTATCATCCTATTCATTCTTAACTCCTTTCAGCATTTTTGTTATTTGTTTAATGGGCCTTAGCCCCATATTTTATTGTTGACCCCGTTTTATTTATTGATTACTCTTCTTTTCATATATATATATATATATTCTAAATTAGACTAATTCTATTAATGTAACAAAAGTAGTAAAAGGAGGCACCAACCTCTGTAGAGAAAGCCCCAAATTATGCCATGTTTAACAACAAAAGACTGGAAAGAGACTGCCCACACCGGGGAAACCGGTCCAAAACTATAAGAGTTTGCTACCCACGCAAGGGTAACAACTTGTAGTGCTAGAATGGAACATTTTTTGAACAATCATCAAAATTAACAACATTGCATAAAAAAACACCAGAATAGACCCATAGTATTGGGAGTCGGGAACCCAGAACCTGAAAATCATTGACCAGCTAGGTGTCGTTAGGAGGAGGAGGTTCTTCCACTATCAGACACTTGTACAACTCCATGTCATCTTCTGCATCCTGTTTATCTCTCGGAATTTCTTCCATGTTCTTGAAGCAGCCTGGATTGGTGTGTCCCTGAGCTGCTTCTGTGCATCTCTCAGCTGCTTCCATGGGATTCTCTCTTGCTGGTGGTGTTCCATGCCTGAGTATTGCGGGCTGGGTCTTCAGAGTTTTGTGGCTCCTCTCTAAATGCCAAAGAGATAGTCGCTATTATGCAAGGACGTTCCAACGTGCCGCGAAATTGAAATTGTAAAGAATGACTCAGCTGCAGGGATGATACAGAGGCAGCAGGATGATGGGGAGCAGCGTCAACAGGCCGAGGACCTGTAGTCTAAGCCCACCCCTAACCGCTGCAAGTGGTTGGGTAGCGTCCAAAGAAATGAGTCGTCGAAGGGGAGGATGAGTCAAAGAGGGATGAATCAGACAAGGAGGGGGGGTGAGTTGATCTTGCTCTGCTACTACCCCTCCTGCACCGCATTTGATGACGCAGATGAGGCATGCTCACTTGGGAAAAATTGAGGGGACGAGGACGAGAAGGAGCAGTGCCAAAGAATGCGTGCTCAATGGGAACAAAAAGACCTATTATCAACAGTTCAGAGCAGAGATTCAAGACCATAGAACCAGTTCGTAGGCAGCATAGAAGACTCTGCGAGAAATGCGCACCATCCACCATCTCAATGCAGCATAGAACTTGGCAGTGTCTCCCCGTTGTTGTGCGCGAGCTCGGCTTTGTAGTAGCAGGGAGACAATTGCAATTCGGAGGAGGTGGAGCGGGTGGAAGATGATCTGAAGAGGCCTTTGTAAAAACCAAATTGATGAAGCCTCGACCCTCGTTGTTCATTAATGTGCCATTAATATCGGCGGTGGCTTTTTGTATATGCTTTTGAGTGGAAGCGTGGGTGGTCAGGTGGCCTCGCCACTTGCCAACCTAAGGTCGTTGTATAATACCTGTGTGCCTAAACACCCGCATCCAGGAATATATATATATTTCTTTTGACTTGTGTATATTTTTGTTTTATTTTATTTATTTTCCATTTATTATTTTTATTTTAGTTTATTTTATTTCCACTAATTATTGTATTTATTAAATGATATTGTCTCGATTAGGATCTTGACTCCTTTTTATATTTTATGACTTCCCTCCTTGTTTGGAGTTTGACTTCGATTTTTTTTATTTTTGTTAGTTAATTTGTTTTTGTTTTCGATTATTTCCTAGTAACATAATTTTTTATTTTAATAAATTAGTTTAAATTTATTTTTCAAACCTAACCATTTAATATAGCCATTACTTATTAATATTTATTTTAATAATAAAAGTAATAACATAATATAATAATTATTTTTTCAAAAACTAGTCATTTAATATAACTGTTACTTAATATATTTGTTCTTAATATATTAATAGATTAATATCATAATTTAAATTATATTGTTCAAATATTTCCATTACTTAAAATTATGGTCTCTACATTGCTATCTATTTAAGCCTCTTCCATGGTTTGCCTCTTCTTCTAGTCTTAATGATGAACCACACTTGTTGGTTCGAAATGAGTTGGCCAAAAATTTCTCTTATGTGATTTCTACCGAAAGACATTTCTTAATTTATTACAGATCACAAAAGCCTTGAATACATAAATATGCATGTCGAAGCATTCATAATCCCTAATCCATTAACACCGAATTAGAAAATAATCATAGTTCCTTGACCGATTCCATAAAATACCATGGGCATAAAACCTTCGTGCCTAAAACCATGTGAAAAACCCATGCACAAAGCCATGGGTATGTCCGCCCATCATCTTTGGGCGTGTCCCCCATCATTACATGAATAACCAGTCGACATAGGAAGAAAGTTTGACTAACTAGTCATAATCCCAAAAAAGGAGGGTAGTTTATCCATTACTAGCAACAATATCAAAGAAATCATTATGTAACATCCCACGAGAAGAGCTCAATAACTTGAGGCCTAAGAATTCTCAATAAATATGACATTTTTTCTAATAACGATCTATTGTTTGACATGATCAAATAATTATAGGCTTTATATTCTTTTGAATAACCCGCCATGATGCAAGAACAAATCTTTGCATCTAATTTCTTCCTACAATCATTGAAAAGATGTGCCAAAGAGATTCATCAAAATGTTTTGAGGTGATTGATTCGAGGTTTCTTCCCACACCATCTATTGATTGGAGTTACAAACTAATGACTTGATTTTGAACAAGATTTAGGAGATAGTTGGGTGATAACATGCAATTGAGTTACACTTTTTGGCAAGAGAAGGTGCGTTTACATGGAGAAAAGAGGGCTTGATCGAGCCATTGGAGCATGGACCAACCCAACCAACATCGCCAACAAGCTCTCCAATTTCCAAGAGTCTTAAGCCAAGGTAGGTTTCCTATCCTATTTGTGTTTTTTTATTTAATTTTTCTTTCAAAATTAATAAACTAATTTGAAAAAAAAAATTGACCATACAAAAACCATGAAAACCACAAAAAAAATCATTCAAAACCACTTAGAAAACCACAAAAGCAACCTTATAAAACCACAAAACAACCTAGAAACCCACAAAACCACCATGAAAATGCTTCGAAACCACCAAAAGAATTATATACAATTTTTTTTTTTTTTTATTACTTGCAATTTGGTTAGCATGTTTATTGAGAATATTGTTTATTTGAATAGTAGAAACGTTTATTCTAATTATTTTAGGTTTTAAAGTTTTTTGTAGAAATCTATAATATATATATTAATATATATATATATAATATATATATATATATATATATAATATATATATATATATATTATATAATAATGCATTTTAATTTCAAACAATTGATAAAAAATATACCAAAAAAAATCCTGAACATGATGGATATAGTTTCGCACTAATGTCAAATCTATTAATATCAATATGATTTTTTTTTTGTTTAAATTAATAGATATTTTAGATAATTTGTAAATAATAAATATAGTAGAATTAATTTTAACAAATTAAAACTAAAAAAAAGATACTTTTAAAATTTACAAATCCCAAAAAAAAATATTATTTAAATAAATTATATATATATATAATCTATATAACATCATGTAACCAAACTAACTAACTCTAGATATATATATATATATACATATAATATATATAATATATATATATATATATATATATATATTATATATATATAAAGCTTGACAGAAATAACTAATTATGTACAACATAACATATAACTATAACATATATTAACATAAGATAATTATTTAAAACATAAGATGTATTTAACATTTAACATAGCGTAACTATTTAACACACTTATATATATATATATATATATATTCAAGTTTCAATAATTCATTATTGCTAGATACATTAAATCCATCATGAAAAGTGAATTTGGAGTGAATAAAGGCATCTTGACTCTTTTCTAATTTGTACCATATTGTTTCATTATGTAGTGTGTTGTACAAGAAAAAATGTCTTCATTGCCTTCATTTGATTGCACCTAGTACATGTCATGTGTCAAAGGCAAACATTATAAGAACTTAAAATCTATTGGAGTATTTGGTTGGCATGAAAGTTTATTAGTTCCACAAATAGGTTTATTTCAAACTTTTACATATATATTTACATATTTATGCCCTATGATTAAAATGCATTCTGTAGAAATGGGAAGAAGTTTGAAGGTAGATTTGATCAATTCTTTCGATTGTGTTTATATGGAACTCAATATTTTGGTTGATAAATTATCAAAAAATGGACTTTAAACTTTAGGACTTTAGGCTAGATTCTTCTACTTGAGTTTAGAAATAATTTTTTTGTCAACATTTTTTTCTTGGATTAGTTTGTATGTACTATATGTAATAGTTTAGTATTAAATGTAATAGTTCAGTCAACAAATTTTTCTTGGATTAGTTTATATGTATTATAGGTAATATGCAGAGGCATCCCATATACGCGCCCCAACTGTAGGTCATTGGAGTGTGAGGGGATCTGTTATACATGCTCGAGTTCATTATAGATCATGTAGCCCACCCATAATGAGCGTTCCACCCATGGATTCTTCCTCTGATGCCAGTCAGAGTGTAAGAGGAATTGTTTAAGCCTTTGTTAATGATCATGCTACCTCCAGTGGACCTTCATCACCTATTTCAGGTGCACGTCTTGCATTTTCGAATCCTCTTTAAACCTTATGTGTTTATGTATTGAAATTGTCTTCAATTGATGTGTTTGAATTTAATATATATGTTATTATGATTTGAGTTTGTTAAATCTATATGTTAAATTATGTTTGTGAATTGCAGACCCTCAACAAGGTGAAGCTAAGGATCAGAGTGTAATATCGATGATGCTACAACTCATAGCACATTAGAGGATGCTATGGCCCAACATACACGGATCAAACAAGAGCTGGATAACATCCCTGTTAGTAAATGTACTAGGCATAGTTTTTATTTAACATTGAATAACATCAATAGGCTCATCGAGACATATCAAAGGTCGAGCCCATAGATTTGCCTCCTACAGTGCATGCAGAGGATTAGGAGGCATGAGGTTAGAGGCCCACATACTTCAGAGGTGTTGAAAGAGGCCACCAAGAACATTGATGTCCATGGCGAGTTGTTCAACATCCCTCTGGATCACCTTGTTAGACATAAAGGTCCAATTCCAATGAAATATTTCAATAATGTTGACGCAACCCATTTTTTGTATGATCAATTCATTGGAGCTTTGGGTTGGTTCCTCCACCATGACCAAGTTTTTGTTTATTTTTCCAAGCATATATACGTAGAGTTTGTGTTACATACGAGGTCCAATTACATTGATGTTGAATCTCATTATTATGGAGGTGGCTTGGGACGTATATATGATGGTGAGGGGGCTCGTAGGGACCCTAGGCATGTACCAGCACCTTTGAGATTCTTGCCACTATTGTCTCGAAGCATGGTATTGGCGACAAATCTAAAGGAGCTATCCCGGCTCAGTGTTGAGAATAGGGATACCATTGCAAATAACATGTAAATGTCATTAGTCATTATACTTGTTGCATTGCATAGAGAGATTAGGAGACCGCCACCATTGCCTCATGACCTACTAGTTTCTTTATATGATGATTCATTTCTCGTGAATTTACCAGTTTACTAGCTTTTATCATATGAATGCATGTATCGTGAAGTCATCCATGACACTTGGACAGTGCATGAACCACGTGACACAAAAAATGTACATATATATACAAAAATTTTAACTCTTATTGTCAAATTATGCATAATTATTTATATTAATTTCTCATTCATATTAGATTTCATTTATATTAATAAGTTCATGATAACATATAGACACAGTCCAACTACATGGAGGAGATTATGAGGTCATCCAAGGGCACAGTTGATCAACCAGGCCATCCTCGACCATAGCATGTTTCCATGGATTCTCCCCTACCTCCACATCCACCTCATAACACTCATGTGGAGGAGAGTCACTATGTGAAACCACATGGACCAACAATTGAGGTAGACTTTTTTATTCCTAAGATTTCAACATTTTATTTTTTTAAGTTACGCATATATGCTAGTTAATTTTTAGATTAATTATAATTTTTCCTTACCATTGTGTACAGAAGCCTATATGCAAAGTGTTGTTGATGTCACAATGATGTGGACAAATGAGTGGGATGTTGGGTATAAAGGCATTAATGATGTGGGTCCACCGATGAATTCCCCAATCATTGAGCCACAAGTAGGGGGCACCAAACACATATTCATCAAACCCCCTTGTTATCTGACTTGAATTTGGACTCAAGTGAGGTTAGTAGATTCATATATGTAATTAAAAATGTGGTTCAAAACCATTTATTTCCATATTGTTTATTTTTTTTAAATAATGATCTAATTAGTTTGAATTTGAATGTGTTATATTGAAATACCAGCTTATGGACACTTACTTTACACGATGGAACTCACATAGGAGTTCTGATGGTACTTATAGTGGATAGTTTGTATATTTTCCTACCTACTTCATAGGGAACAATTTTTTTTTTTTTGCTCAGGCAAGAATCAGACCTTCTATTCAACTAAATCAACAAAAAAAGTTACATAATATACATGTAAGAAAATGTCACATGCGCACTCACTTTACAAACCACAAAGCTTAGGAGAATCACCCTATTTCTACAAAGTTGAGTCAACAATCTCCTACCATGGAAGTTCGCAGAATTGATGGGAGTCGGATGTCCATCGAAAGTCCATGGGAGTCGGATGTCCAACGAAAGTCCATGGGAGTCAAATGTCCATCGAAAGTCCTATTGTGGTTGATTTGATGCCCGATAATGCGGGAAACAATGGCCACACCAGTATGGTCCCACCACCAACTAGCCCTATCAACCTCAGCCCTCGATTTGCTGCCACCCAATCTGACGGCGGCGAAGAATATCGCACAAACAATATGCACGCTCATTACTCGTGCGATAAATGCGGTATTACCTTTAAGTCTGGAGCCACGTGTCACATGTTCAATGGCATCACATCCATTTCTTGAAAACCGCTTTAGAACATAGGGTCGCTTGATAGCCCAAGTTACTGTGTCAAAACTGCTCTGGTCCTACCGCCAAAAAGCATGACCTTTCTTCGCCCAAGATCTTCTGCCACCCGATCCGACGATAGAACCTGATTTTGGGTAGAAGAGTTGTACAAGATGTGTCTGACCTGTGAAGGCATCATTCTCAGTCTGCCGAGGGCCACGAGTACCTCTTTTTGTGGTATCAGAAATTTTCTGGTGAAACCACTTCCGGCACCTACGAGCTTCCGGTAAATCTGGTAGCGTCTACAAAACCCCCTTTCTCTGAGAAGAAGTCCTAGAACCATTTTTTAGTTTTCCTATATTTCCACTCTATCTGACATTCCTCAGTCTTCTTTTCCTATACAAGGCACAGAACTTAGCCTGTCTGTCATTTGTGCCTATAACAGTCGTCATCTGAGATTTCTATTAATTGATTTCCTTTCGAGTTTTGGTGATGCTCCCTATCTTCACTTGCCAGAGTACTGACACGAAGCTGACCAGTTTTGACATTCTCCCAAACTAGGCACTTGTTTTCTTGTGTGTATATCACTCCTTCATTGGCTAATCTGTTTGCCAATCTATTGGCCTCTCTTCACACATGAACAAAGCTCAGAGTTTTAAGTGTTATGAGGTGAGAATGAACTCTATGAAACACTTGCATTAATCTCCAGTTCCTTGAAACTTTATCTGGTGCTGAGCCAATGCTTATTCTTTTAACTGAGTTGATCATTAATTCTGAGTCTGCCTCTATAATTGTATTGGGTAGATTGTATTCTATTAGTATTTCTAAGCCTTTCTCAATGGCCATGAGTTCCGCCATATTGTTGGAGGCCCTCCCCAAATGGCTATGAAACATAGCTTGGATGTTGCCCTTTGCATTTCTGATGACTCCATCGTAACCAACATTCCCTAGGTTCCCTTTTAAATCTCCATCAATGTTTAGTTTCAAAAAGCCATGAGGGGGAGTTTGCCAGAAGGCTTTTATGCTTTTTTGCTTTTTTTTTTCCTTTTTCTGTTCTTTGTCTATATTTCTTATTGGTATTTGTTGTATCATAAGCCTGAAGACCGAGCTGTTGAATGATGAGGATGTCTCTTGAAACAGGGGGTTTCCCGGGAGGTTCCTTCATAAAGGCTTTAACTGTTTCTCTGAGCTGATTAAGAATCTGAACCACACTACCTTGAGTTGAGATGGATTCATTCTTGAAGATTCTATTATTGTGTTCTTTCCACACATTCCAAATCATGAAGCCTGGGATAAATTTCCAAGCCACATTGACTACTTCATTTTCCGAGAAGTCTTCCCTCCAATTCTTTAAAGTTTTTGTGATGTCGTTTTCATTTCTATTTGTTTGGTTGAAGATAGAGGCTACCCAGTTCCAAATGGAGGAGGTGAACTCACATAAGCTGAGAAGGTGGTCCATTGTCTCCTCCTGATGCCCACATAAGTGACACTTAGAAGGCCCTACAAAACCTCTTTTTCTGAGATTTTCCCACGTCAGAGTTTTTTTGTGAAGAACTAGCCATATGAACATTTTGATTTTCATCCAGTGAGGATTGCTCCAAATGTTTTCCCAAGTCTTGTTAGCCTTTGAATAGTCAAATCCTGTGATTATTATATTGGATTCTTTGAGGTTGAAATTACCTTCGTTATTTCTACCCCATCTAAGAATATCATCCAAAGTTGAGGTCAGAATCTGTCTCTTTTCTAGGATGTCTTCCATAATTTTTGCTGGGGTTCTCAAAGGGGTTTCTGCACTATAAGATGGTACTCTCCATATTCTCCATTTCCTTTCTCCTCTAGACTAGTCCCAAAAATCACTTACCCTCTTGAGCCCCTTATTAAGGGTATCATTTTTTATGATGTCTAGATTGTCTCTGCAAAGATTCTGTTCCTGCTGCCAGTTGTCCTCCCTGAACCAGGCCAAGTTCCCATTTTTAATCCCACAAGCTATGGTTCTGAATTAAAGTTCTATTCTCCCAAGCCTTGTTCAAAATATGAGAGCCCCTGATGTGCCCCGACATACAAAAATGGTCCTTTTCCTGCCAATTTGTTGCATACTTTTGTTTCCATAACTTGGCCTAAGGATTGTTGGACTCTTTTAGCCATCTCCATCGAATTTTGGCCCCTATGACCTTGCTTAGGGTGTCTAGGTCATGGAGTCCTAAAACACCATGGGTTTTTGGTTTACAGAGCTTGTTCCATGCTACCAAGGCCCATTTCTTCTTCTCTTCCCCTTTACCCCAAAGGAAGTTTCTTTGAATGTTCCTAATCTGCTATAACACTCCTTTAGGGACTGGAAGTATAGAGAACATGAAGATTGGAATGGTGTGAAGTACCGCCTTTATAAGAACAAGTTTTCCTGCTAAATTCAAGGATCTATGAGTCCAGTTATTGATCTTTTCCTTAATCTTATTACTAACTGCCTCCCAAACTGCCTTATTCAGAGGCTTGTCAGTAAAAGGCATACCTAGATATTTAGAGGGAAGATTCTCTCATTGAAAACCAAGAATTCTATAGAGATGTCTTTGGATTGAAATGTCCATATTGAAAAATAAAACTTTGGATTTTGAAAGGCTTACCTTTGTGCCAGTAGCAAGGGAAAAGTCATTTAGGATTTTCTTAAAGGCTTTGGCTTCCTTGATAGTGGGTGAGCCTTGCAGCATTGTGTCATCCACAAATTGTTGATGTGTCAAAGCCTCCCCATTTTGAGTCAGTTTTAGCCCCTTGATTCTACCTTCCTCCTTGGCTGCATTGATTGTTCTGCACAATCCTTCCATCATGAGAATGAAAAGGAATGGGGAGAGAGGACATCCTTTCCTAAGTCCTCGTGAAGGCCTGAAAGTGTTGGAAGGTGAGCCATCAAGAAGGATAGAGCAGCTTGCTGAGGTGACCAGTGCCATGACCCATTTTATCCAGTTGAAATCAAAGCCATAAGCTTTAAGGATTTCCTTTATGTATTGCCAGCTAAGTTTATCATAGGCCTTTGCTATATCCAGTTGTATTATCATAGCTGCTTGCTTATGGGTCTTGAGGGAATAGACCACTTCATGTGCTTGGATGATGTTGTTGAGGATTTGTCTTCCCTCCACATACCCAGTCTGCTCCTCTGAAACTAGCAATGGTAGAAGAGGTTTGAGTTTGTTACCGATAACTTTGGAGATGATTTTGTACACCACATTGCATAAAGCTATTGGTCTAAATTTATCTAGAGTCATTGCCTTTTCCTGTTTAGGGATTAGAGCTATAAAAGATTCATTAAGCACACTAAGAACTTTTCTTGATGTTCTCTAGTCCTCTACCACATCAAGAATGTCGTGTTTGACTGTTTCCCAACAAGTTTTGAAGAAATCTAATTTGAAACCATCTGGACCTGGAGCTTTCTTGTTGTGCATCTCTTTGATCACTTCTTTGACCTCTTCCTCCATTACTGGCCTATTGAGGTTGTAGTTGTCTTCCCTAGTCTCCATCTTGGGAATATTCTTAGTGAAGTTCTTAATGGAGTGTGATCTATCGACCAAGGTTTCCATTGCTATGATTTTAAAATGTTGAAGGAGCACCATTTCCATTTTCTTGTGAGTCTTTAACTCCTTTCCTTGTGTATCCAGTAGCTTCATGATTTTATTATGAGCCCTGTGCTTCATAGTGTATTTATGGAAGAACCTAGTGTTTCTCTCCCCTTCTTTAATCCACTGCACTCTAGATTTCTGTTTCCAGAAGATCTCCTCCTGCTGACATCTATTATCCCAATCCTGTTGTGAAGAGTTTGCCACTACCTTCCTCTCCTCAGTGGATCATTCATTGATGAGAATTTGATTGTTTTCTTGTAATTTACTTTCCACTTCTCTATTGGCTTCGAAAATGTTACCAAGCTCATTTCGGTTCCATTCTTTGCTCTTTTGTTTGATATGCGTAAGGCACTAATGCAGGATGAACATTTTTGTGCCCTGAATGTCCATGTCTTCCACCCACCACTTACTAATGTTATTGTAGAAGTTTGGATGAGTGAGCCAAGAATTTTCAAACCTGAAAGGTTTGTTTCTTGGGGTTCTAATGGAAGAAGCTTCCAACTGAACTGGTCAGTGATCCGACCCCCCAAAAGGAAGAATCCATGCGATCATGGAGTGACCTGATAGAAGGAGATCCTCCGAAACTAAGAAGCGGGCTAATTTTGAAGCAACTTGGGCTGTTCCCCCTCTCTTGTTATTCCAAGTGAAGATGCTATTTATAGTCTCCATGCTCACCAGTCTCATGTTGTCTAAAAAATTTTGGAATGTGAGTGAGCCTTGCCCTAACATTCTGCTTCCCCCTTTTTCTTCTGAAAGTGATTTGATCATATTGAAGTCCCCCCCCCAAAATCCAGGGGATGCTAGGATGTCTTCCCCTTAGTTCCTCTACTGAGGTGATAAGTCTTAGATTGTCCTCAAGTAATTGAGGACCATAGACATTTGTAGTCAAGTAACAATCTTTGTCCCCCAACGGTTGAATAATAATAGAGAGATGATTTCTGGAAGCTTTTGCGTCTGTGATCTCAATTTTTTGAGGATTCCAAAGGGTAATAATTCCCCCTGCTGTGTTGTTGGCTTTGACCTCCAGGTACTCATAGTTGTTGAGCCATCTGCTGTGAAGGTCCCTGATCTTCTCTATTGAGCATTTGGTTTCCTGTATGAAAACCATATCTGGTTTTTCTTCTTTTATTCTATTACTAAGATTTCTTTGCTTTCTTTTGCTTCCTAGCACCCTAATGTTCTAGGTTGTGGGCTTCATAATGAGGTGTTTGTAAAAGAGTAACCAGTAAGGTCTTTCATCTTACCTAAATTAATGAGGACTTTTCTGCATTATGCTAGGAGATCAGTCTGTGTTCTTCTTCCTCTTTTCTTGCCTGGATTTTTGGTGGATCATCCTGGTAAGATCTCCCTCTGTTTGACCCCTTTATTCTCCTGGCTATCATAGTGCCGTTTGACTCTAGCAGCCTTTTTTTTGGGATCTACTGAGATAGAGCTGTTGCACTCTATCAAACTGCTCTTGTGGCAGAGATTCAATCCCTTTGTTGATGCTTTGTTCTAGAAATTGTTCAAGTTCCAAATTATCCCTCTCAAGGATCTTTTGTAGTTCTTGGTCTTCCATTCCTATTTCGCTGGGGGTGATATCCTGGTCTTCTCTAAGTCTTGTGTTGTTTTCTGGGTCCTCCTTCCTTTCTTTCTCATCCTGTGTTATGTCCATATTGTCTTCTCTTTCCCTTTCTGTTGCGGTTTTCCCCATATCTCTACTCTTTTCACTTTCTTCCCCCTCCTCTTCTAGAGTCTCAAAACTATTGTGACTTGGTAGCTTATACTCACTAGGTTTTTTTTTGGTGCTTTTTCCCCCCTCCTTTCCCCTTGCCTGCCACTTTAGTGAAACCTTTAGGGTCTTTACCAATGTTTCCTTTCTGACTATTCTCTCTTTTGTTAAGTGGGCATTCTCTGAAGAGATTCCCATGTTCATGACGTTTGCGACATCTGAATGGTATGTGTTCATAGTCGACTGCCTAGACCCATTCCTCATCATAAACTTCCAGGATGACCTCATCTAGGAGTGCTCCCAATAAGTCCATTTCAACACATATGAGCGCGAAGGAAGTGTATTTATCATGCAAAGTAGCCTCTAATATTTTTATAAAATGACCTAGTTTATTGCTTATAGCTCTTAAGGATTCCAATAACCAGTAATCTAAAGGTAAGGAATATAGTCTAATCCATACTGAGACTGAAGTGAATGTTTCTCGCTCTGGCACAAAGTTCATCGTCCAAGGTTGCATGTAGAGACCCATGGCAGCAAAGAAGTAAGGCCCTCCTTCGAATATTTTGTCTTTATCCTCCAAGTTCTTAAAAACCATAGTGAAGAAACCCTTAGATCCCAGATGTATAGTTATATCTCCTTTCGGTTTCCATGTGTTTCTTATCCAAGTGTATAGTGCTTTCTTCATGGGTCAGATGCCCATGAACTTACATATGACTGAATAGGTAGCCATGTGATCTCTGTTCTCCTGCAGAGCCGGATCACTAAGGACCACCCGAGGTTTGATAATAGCCTTGGACTTGCAGGGTCTCGTTGGAGCTCTGCTTTCTAACTTCTGACCTTTGTATCCTTCTTTCTCTTCTTCCCGAGCCTCCTCATGGGTCCCTCTCTCATCCTGGGGTCTGCTACCTTCCAACACTTGTGCCTCAGTGATTTTTGTTTCTTTCTCCATGGAGTTTTTCTGCTTTCTTCGACTTGTCTCTCTACCTTTGTTCAAGACCACGTTACTATAGGAGGGAGTGGAGCTCCCTCCTCCTTGTCCCTCCATGGTTACCAGTTCGCTGATCTCGCCCCTATTCAAACCCTAGCCATCGTAGCGAGAAGCGAAATCATCTCCATTTCATAGGGAACATTCACATGTGATACAAACTTTGTATATTTTCATACATGGAGAGTTTATGGACGTACATGAACATTATTTTAGTTTACGGATGCTTATTATTTCAGTTTATGGATGTTCAGGTAATATTTGTAATTTGTATATATTTTCATATCAATTGTTTATTGATACATTCATTATTTTAGTTTATGGATTTGTATTAATCTTCTTTATGGATGTTCATTAATTTTTTAAGTTTATGGATCTGTTAAAATTATTTCGATATTTTAAATTGTTTTCTATATACTATAACTCTTACTACAAAATATAACAATTTTGTTTTTTAGTTTTATATACTATGAAAATAAGTGCAATCTTAAGCTATGATGCAAGTCACTTTGAAACTTAAAATGAACTAAAATATATGATGGTTGAATTAAAAAACATAAATAGGATTGAAATAAGTTTTAAAATCAATTTTAAAATACGTCTAGTAAATAATGAATAAGTTTTATTCAATTTTATTTATTCTGGGGTCATCTACAAGAGCTTAGTCATAATATGATATAAGTACAATCTTACTATGATGCAAGTCACGTTGATACTTAAAATAAACTAAAATATTTCATGTATCAATTTAATATTGCACATGGAAAGAATTACAATCATGCTTCATATTATCTTGTAGAAAGTGTCTTTTAGTGCAATCAACATGCATGTTATTACAATTCAATTTAAAAATAAATTATTTGAATTGTAAAGTCATCCATATTATAATAAAAAATCTATGTATGATATTTTTTGTGACCCACCCATATACCATGGCATGCTCAACCTTTTTAAGTATTTCAATCGATTTCTTATCTCAAGGTCCAATTAAAAAACACAAATAGGATTGAAATATGTTTTATTCAATTTTAAAATATGTCATGTAAATAACAAATAAGTTTTACTATTTCTTTTTTAGATTATCTACAAGAGCTTATTCATAACATGATATAAGTCATTCATATTGAAATTTAATATATAGGTCAAAAAACAATATATGACAACATTTCTATAATTTTATATAATGTTATCAACTTTCCTAAATTTACTTAGCTATCTAATTATTTCAATGAATTTCTTATGATTCAAATAAGTTTTATTCAATTATTAAAAACATAAATATGATTGAAATATATTCTATTCAACTTTAAAAGATGGAGATGTTAAAGTTACAAACATAAGTTTTATTTCATTTTATTTCATTCTAGGTTATCTATAGAAGTTCAGTCATAATGCACGTCGTCAATCATTTTTTGTGCTTGCACTCAAATCAATGCACAATTTTAATCTAATTACCTTGAAATTAATGTACAACATACATCTAGTTATATCAAATAAAAAATCAACATCTTCATTGAAATCAATGCATCTAATGCAAACAATAAAATAGAGTGAGAAATCGACATCTACACTAAAATCAATGCATCTAATGCAAACAATACAATATGATTATAATTTAAAATTTACACTGAAACCAATGCATCTAATGCGGCAAGAAATCAAATAGGATTATAAATCAACATCTATACTGAAATCAATGCATATAGTGCTAGAAATCAAATAGGATTAGGAATCAACATCTCTCCTAAATCAATGCATCTAATGAAATCTCAATCAAATATGATTATAAATTAACATCTTTAAGGAAATAAATGCATCTAATACAAGAAATGAAATAGAATTAGAAATCAACATCTACAAAGAAATCAATGCATCTAATGAAAGAGATCAAATAGGATTAGAAATCAAAATATGTACACTGAAATTAATGCATCTAGTGCAAGCAATTTTCTTCCCTTTCTCTCCCCCCTCCATCTATATTGATATCTCCCTCCATATCTCCTTCTTTGTATTCTCTATCTCACCGACCCAAAAAAACACACCTTCTCTCTTCATATCTATCTCTCCATCCCTCTATCTCTCTCTTCTTCTTTCTCTCCCTTCCATATATATCTCTATCTCCCTTTGTTTCTCATTCTTCCTCTATCTATATCACCCCACAAACATACACATTTTTTCTCCATATCTATTTATAGCTCCCTCCCTCTCCCTCTCTCTCTTACCCTTCCCTCACTCTCTCTTTCTCTCTCTCTTCCCCTTCTCTCCCTCGGTTTCCCCTTCTATCTCTCTTCCCTCATACTCTTCTCTCTCCATCCCTCTCCTTCTCCCTTGTCACTGCCTATCTCTCTCTCCACCTTTCTCTCTCTATATGTATTTCTTCTTACCTCCCTCTCTTTCCCCCTCCAACTCCATCTCTCTCCCCCCCTCCCTCTCAAGTCTTCTCTCTCTTCCTTCATCTCTCCCCCTTTCTCTCCCATCTCCCTCTGTCTCTCCCCCTCCAATTCCATTTCTCTCTCCCTACCTCTCAAGGCCTTTCTCTCTTCCCTCATCTCTCTCCCTCTCTCCCACCTCCCTCTGTCTTTCCCCATCATCTCTCTTTCTCTCTCTTCATTCTCCAACTTTGTTGACCATATCCCTCCCTCTCTAATTTACTCTCCCCCTTCTCTCTGTATCTCCTTCTTTGTCTTTCTATCTAACTCCAAATATACAAACTCTCTCTCCTTATATCCCTTGTGACTCCCTCTCTCTCTCCGCCTTTCTCTCTCTATATCTCTTGATCTTCTTCCTTCCCTATCTTTTCCTCCAACTCCATCTCTCAAGCTCCCTCTCTTTCTCCTCCACTCTCTCCTCCTCTCCCTCTCTCCATCTTTGTGTACCCCTCTCTCTCTTACCCTTCTCTCCCTATCTCTCACCTCTCCTCTTCTCTTTATTCAATCCTCCTCTTCTCTCTCCCTCACTTTATCTCCATTTCTCCCTTGTCACTCCCTCTATGTCTCCAACTCTATCACTCTAAGTCTTTGTTCTTTCCTCCCATATATATTTGGAGCTAATATAAATCCTAATATATTAATTACATAATAAGTGTGGTCTATTAGAATTAGGCCTAAGGAATTTATATTTTAAAATAAATGAGTGGATAATATTTCGTTTCAAGAGAATATTTTTTGTCCAGTACAACATCCAACACATCATGTGAAATGTATTGGAATAAGTTTTAAGTTTCAAATGAAAAAATAACATATTTAATTTAAATATCATTTATATCGCCACTTATCACATTGGAATCAAATCGTTTTCTTTGGTTAATAGTGAATCACAAAAACCGTAGAGGCAATCCATACCACTTATTTACTACATATTAAAAAAACGACACCACGAACAAAATATTGGAAAAATTCGCAAAATTTAGCACATGGCTTTAACCAACCTCCACGTCTTGTTTGAATAAGTCAGCATCTTAGTACGTGGCTCATTATTATTTATTTATATTCTTGTATCTCATAGAGAATTGATTATTTGAAATTGAAATTTTAATTAAATTTATGTTAGTACGAAAATTTTAAATTAAATATTAAGAACATATGTGTTTTTTATTTAAATTAAATAGATGATGTAAGTTTATTTCTAAACATTTTATATTTAAATTAAATAGATGATGTAAGTTTGTTCCTAAACATTTTAAGGATTAAATTATTCAATAAAATATGTTTCAAAATTTTCAAAATGCTTTAACAATTAAAATATTATGTTTAAATAATTTTCTTAATTTTATTTTGATGTCATAATTTTTTTTATATAATACATATTTAAAGTGAAAAATTTCAAATGTGTGTTGTACATTCAGTTAAAGGGAAATTGATAATTTTTCATGGAAATGTTATTCAAAATATTAATGTTCTAGCTACATCCATCAAAGATACACAGAGTGCTTCATGTCTTCCAATTGAATTACTTTAGGTTTTATTTCTTTAGATAACTTTATGTTATGATTACTTCACGATTTTTAAAATATTATATATTATTATAATAGAATTTATAAAAAAATAGGGCTAAATAAAATTAAGATATTGAATTAACTTGTATGACTTTTTTTTATCAATAACACTTTTGTCAATGCCTACGGCATATATCAACCACATTGTGATTGTGTTAATATATATTTTAATACAACAAAATTTATATTATATTAAAGTTAATTTATGTTAGTCAATAATTGATAAATTAAAATATATTAATATTAAAATTTTTAATTTTAATATTACATTTCATATTTTAATAATAATAATAATAATAATTGATGGTTAATATTAATATTAAATTTAATAAGGTTTCTACATGACATGATAACAAAAATTATAATAAAATTTCGAAATTAAATGTAATTTTTTTTCGAAGGTAAATTTATGATCCATCTAAATTCAACATATATGATAAGGTATATTTTGAGCATGGACATACATATTTACAGATTTCCCCCATACTCGATTGTATAATGTGCATCTCAGTGCAATAACACAAAAAAAATTCTAATGTTGTTCATAACCTAGATCCAATTGAATTTTCATTTTTAGTAAAATAACATCATATCAACTTGGCTAAATTATTGATGGATTAAAATTTAGATCTTTATCGATTCTAAAATCTAAATTATGGGATCCACAATTTTTTTATACAGGCTCGAGCCCTTGGTTAACCACATAATTGGCTCGATCCATAAACCCTCGATCAAGCTATTTGAATTTAAAATATAAGTGTTTGATCAAGCATTTTAAGTGCTTGATCGAAATCCACAATTTCAGCACCACTTTTACAAAATTTTCTGCAACACATTTTGTACCCTATGGGACTTAGTGAAAAAATTATCTTTAGGTCATGGAGTTGATCATGTTGGATTCATGAAGGAATCCTTCATCCAATGACATATGAGTTTGACATTTTTGAATTCATATGATATTTTTTATCTAATTTCTTTTGAACATAATGTTTTGAAATGTTTTTGGACAATCTTGAAGATGCTGAATAAAAAATCAATAACATAAAATATACACAACGAAAATATTTCAAAAAATGTCCCTACCTTCATTTACAAGTCATCTTCAAAAGGGAACTCTTGGTACCCTTACCCAAACAAATCTGTCTACAAAATGCAATTAAAATATTACTTCGAAAAAGAATACAAAATATAATTTTGCATAAAACTAAATTAATCTTCCAATATATCACCCCAATGGAAGTGGGCAATTGAACTAGTGACTTCACATCAAGGAGTGCCTTAATAGAGCATACATTAAAGAGTGCCTTAACAGAGCACCGATCACAATTAGATCACAATTTCAAAATGTTTATTAAAACATGACTTTTCTAATTCATTTAACTCATCAAAAATAAAATTCTATAAGAGTCATTTTCTTAAAATATTTAAATATAAAAATAATATTGAAAATCAAACAAAATAATTCCTTATCTTTCTAAAAACTTAATTAGAAAAAATTGATCTCAATGCGCATTAATCACATCCATCTCTAAATCAACTACAAATTCTTTATTCCAATAAATAAAGAAGAAATTTCACTATTAACTCAACTGCATACCAATACCCAAATCTAGAATTAACATAAACTCTAGTATTAACCTGTATCACCATCATCTTCAATAATTTAATTGACCAAAATAAATAATTTATAATAATCTTACAACAGAATTATTAAATTAATTATAATGATATCCTCATCACTCTATTTCAAAAATCCAAAAGCACTTTTGGAAATATCATATAAATAAATAATAAAAATTATATATATTTCATACCTTTACATGCTTAACTGCATTTCAACCTTGTAACAATATAATATTTATTTGACTCATGATCAACCAAAAGTTCTTGTTCATTCCATTTCATAAGCACCTAACTAAATTTTCTCGAGGAAACAGCAACATGCAATATGCACATCAAATAATGCATCATAGCTCTTATTTTCGCATTAATTATGGTTTGAGGAAACATCAGTATATACCTTGAATGAGGCCGCATACGCTCATTTTAATCTGTGAATTTTAATTTTTTAGAATTTATTAATTTGCAATAGATATTTGTCTAGGGCTTTACCCCTCTAGATTTTGTGTGAACATCTTTATCCGGAGAATAAACCCATTAAATACTTCGTTTAAAATTAATAATATGATTAATTTAAAAGAAAAATTGAATAACGATATAAATAACAGAAAATCTGAAATCATAACAAAATTTTTTATTTATTTCAGAATATTATTATTATTTAATTTTAAACTTAAAACTAATAATGTGAATTAATTTAAAAATATTTCAGAATTATCTTATTATTTAATTTTAAACTTAAAACTAATAATGTGATTAATCTAAAAAAAATTGATGAATAACCATATAAATCACACAAATCTGAAATCAATAACGAAATCCTTATCTACTTCAGAAATGTACTGTTATTTAATTTCACAATTTTGTCATTGCACTATTTTGTCACTAACCGGTAATACTACGATGATTTTTAGCCTCTATCACTTTATTGAGTGCTACCGAACATTTGTCATATTTGAACTCCCTGGATGGAGAACAAGAGGCTGGAGCACCAATTAGTCTTAACAGCTAAGGTTGCTTCCTGGATCTACACCGAATTGACTACAGTATTTGGTGTAATAACTGATGCGGTCATTCACTTCGTCTGTGTTTCCACCGTTGCATTCTATTGCTCCGTTGATTGCTTGAATGGTTGCTCCGAATCCTTTGCCGGATGTAATAGCGGAGTGGCAATCACTGTTCACATTCCAATACCAGAGCGCAGACTTCCTCGAGATTAGGGCATCCTGAGCCACAATTTCAGGGTGATTCAGCAGATCCACGCCCAGGTAATTTCCTGCTGGACCATAATTGAAATTCCTGCAAAATGTGAGAGAAAACAAGAAGCAAGCAAATGCTGGGTCACCAAACATTTAATTCAATTTCAATAGAGAAAAAGCATTATAGCATATATAGAAATACATATACACAAAGAAGCATACCATGAGAGTTGTATGGCGCCACGGCCGTAGTATTGCTTCCCGGATGCGCAGGGATATTGTGTACTGTTGGAATCACAGTAGTCGCCCTTCTGTATCTCCTCGATGTAACAGAAACCTGTCAGAGAATCACTATATAAGTCAATATATGAATGTAAATATCTACAAATTCTGAAATGAAACCATCAATTTAGAGATTTTGAGATCATATTCAGAATTTATTTATAGAAACGAAAAGTATATATGGATGCGAGCAGGGATCAAAATTAACACGTCAGAGTCTTTCAAAGGGTGCGAGCAGGGATCAAAATTAACACGTCAGAGTCTTTCAAAGGGTCTCTGAGAAGTAGTGAGAAAATTTTACCAATCAAAAAAAATTTAAAAATTGATTTTTGTCATTTAAAAAAAAATTGGAATAATATCTTAAATTTTTTTTAGAAGGGCTGTCAAATTGTCAACTTTTTTTTTAAATTTCATTTTTTCTCCAATTAGAAGTTTAAGAATGTTGAATTTGTAAATTTCTTTTCATGTTAAAACTTAAATCCCATTTCAAAAACAATAGTTTCCTTTTGAGTTGTTTTTTCTCATTTCAGAAACTCTCATTTCAAAAACAACAGTTTCCTTTTGAGTTGTTTTTTCTAATTGTGCATATGATGCAAGTTCTTATTAATTATTATGTCACAATTACCTTTTGATACCATTACATTTAGTTGGTCCAATTTCAAAAACAATAGTTTTTTTTTGAGTTGTTTTTTCTAATTATGCATATGATGGAAGTTCTTATTAATGGTTATGTCACAATTATCTTTTGATACCATTACATTTGGTAGTTTCAATTGCGAGCGACTAGATGTCAATATGGGTCATGTATTAGGTCTGTAATTTCATTGGGTTGTGCCTGAAGACTGCCCAAAGCAAGGTTTGACGACGATTTAAGCTGGAGATGAACATAAATTCATCATTTAGAGAACGCCTATCAAGCAAAGTTTAAGCACGATTTATGCTTGGAGAGGAGGGCATTCAACAGGCTTCCTAATATACTGGACTTGATTTGTTTGAGGATTCCCAATTCCTGGTATGTTTTCATATTAAAAAAGGAGATACCAAAAGCATATACACCTTTGTACACACTTTCGTTGAATCCTAAACCTGTTTAGTATTTTACTGCATTTTTTCATTCATGCAATAAACTTAAATTTGATTGAGCTACTTGTATATTGGCTTGAACGTTTTGGTCACAAAAATTTCCTACAAAATTAATCCTTATCTGAACTGGAGGAAGGATATAGGTCTCCTGGCTATCCATTAATCTTATGTGGTTAGATTTCTCAATCACACATGTGTAAGAATAATGCATTTATTAAATAGAAGTATATTTTTGTTTGTGAAAAAATAAAAAGAAATTTGAAAATAATTTACTATTGTCAATTGAATTGCTCATTTCTTTTATGCTTTTCATAATTGAAGTGCTACATGAATGTGTGTTTTTCTAAATGAAATTAAAAACTGCACTTCAAATTTGATCACTGGATGTGAGACGTACCGATAGTTTCGTGAGCAACGTTAGCGAAGAAAGCGGCCATTTCTCTCTTCTCGTCATCGGAAGTCCCAGTTGTGCCGAATCCAGAGAATGCATTGGCCGCATTAATGAAGTCACTGTATGTATAGAAATTCTTTGCTTCACAGGTATCAGAAACACCAGATAAAATTCCACTGAAGAAATCTTCAGTAGCAATATCCTCCACATCTCCACGGCATGTAGAAAGGGCAAGAGCAAGCCCTAGAAAAAACACGCTCGCTGTCTTAATACGGAACTGAATTGCCATATTGGCTTTTATTGTCTATCAAGACTGATGCTGTCACTGGCATAGACACAGAAAGAGAACTTCACAGTTCTGTTATGAGGAAAAGGGTGAGACAGGTGTTTGGTTATATAGCCACAGACAGGTGTGTGGGTGATTTTAGTTTATCTGATTCGACGGAGATAGACACAATCCCAGCCCACCATTCTAGATAATCTGATTCGTTGACGTCTTCTACCACACGTTTGGTAAATTAATTGTTGTGCTGCTTGGTGAAAGCGTTAAGACTGCAAAGGGCGGATCCATTCCCATGAATCACAGCCAAAAACTGGATTTTTTCTGAGTCAACCACCGCCACTTTGCTTTATGGGGCGAATACAGAGTCAATCATGATGGAGTCACCACTACTAGATTATGTGTGACTTTATGAATGAAAGAATAATGACACGAATTACCTGCAAGTTGACATACAGATATTGTTGAAATTTGGTATCAGCTCACATGGTAGAGTGTAAATAAATTTCAAGATGGCCCTCTTCTGTTAACTTTTTCGTTTAGGCAACGCCTATAACCTGACATACAGAGGGTTGAAATTTGGTGTCAACTCGAAGCTTGTGTAGATAATTTTCCATAATGACACTTCAACTTTTTTCGCTTACCATTTTACAAAATTAGATACTGGCTTCATATGCATATAAGTGGTGGGCTTTTATAAAACAAATTTAGATATACTAATACCGTGGAAACAATTTTGCTTAGCGGACAAACTTTTTCCCAAAATTGGGTAAGAAAATTTTCAACATTTTTTACTTCTAGAATTTTTAATCACTTTTCTAGGCGTCTAAGGTTGCAAATTTTGATAGATAAAGTAGGAATCTTAATTTATTTATTTTTAATTTGGGAGAAGATGTGTTTGAAACATGTTTTTTTATTGTGGAAATGGATTTAGCACTATTAAAGGTATTTAATGTATTCAAAATCTTGAAATTTGTCACTGTAATTTGGATTTACAAATTTTTTTATCAGATTTTATTATAATCTTACCAAAATTTCAATAAGTCTGAGGCAAAATTCGAAGTTGGGTTAGATTAAGACATTTTCTAATAATAAAAATGGATTTAGCATCATCAAAAACCCTTGAGGTACCCAAAATCTTGAAGCTCCACAGCTATAATATAGATATCCAAAAAATTCAACCAGATTTTATCAAAATCTAGCTAGAATTTCCATTATTTTCTAAACAAAATTATTACTTTAGTTAAATAAATCTGTAATATAATATAAGACATATATATTATAAAATTGAAAGTGCTGAGTGTGAGAAAATAACTTTGTAAAATAAAATACAACAAATCTACATTGATTAATATAATGAGTATATATTAGGATATTAAGAGGGGTTAGTACTGGAGTTAATTTTGAAGATAAAATATATTTTTAAGGAATTTAAGATGTACTTTTAAATTTTATAAATTGAATTTAGAAATTATTAAAATAAAATTGAGAGTTTAGTTATATAATTTAATTTTGTTATTTTAATAATTTTTTGTTGAATTTTGAGCAAAATTAGTTAAATTTTGAGTAAAAATTATAATAAGAAATATATTTTTGAGTTGTTTAATTTACAAAGATTAAATGCTTTACAGATTTTTTACTCCAATTTACCATTTCAACTATTTTAGATAAAATTTTGTTTAAAATGCATAAAAAATAATTAGTCTATTCGAAAGATGGTTATTTTCCTAACACTTTTTTTTAATGAATTGTATCCAAAATCTTGTACAAATTTTTAAAGATACAATTAAAATCTTGTACAAAAACAATTAAAATACATTTAAATTAAATCAAATCTTTACCTTATTGGTTCCTTTTAAATTTTTAATTACTTTATTGGATAATGTCGTTTTTTATATCATTATGTACATGAAATTTTTACTTCGGTTTGTCCATGTAATAAGGTCAGTTCCTATTTCCACCTCTATAGCATTATAAATGCTATCTAACATGCGAGGGGAATAGCTATGGAGTGCGCTCTCCACGCTCGCCCTCTCTCTCCATCGCCCTCTCAGTGACAGCACATGGAGAGAGAAGGCGAGTGTGAAGAGCGCACTCCATAGCTATTCCCCTCGCATGTCAAATAACATTTATAATGCTATAAAAGTGGAAATAGGAACTGCCATGTAATAACCCACTAACTTTTTCGTTAATTATTTTACATAACGTCATCATCCTTACATTTTGGTTTTATGTCCACACTTTATGTATAAGTCAACTCAACACCACTTACGACGTTTTAGTTTTATGTTCGTCCAATAGCTACCACACATTTCGCTTGGATGACGTGGATTCTATTCTTAGTGTTAGGAAGCAAATTTAATTTCATTGGTTTAAAGGAACAATAATTGTGATTCCATTTGTCATAACCAGTCTCTTAATTATATTAAATTTTTAAAGTCAATTCTCCTGTCCTGGGAGATATTTTTTAATAGGTGTTTTCGGGACATGCAGATATTAATTTAATATTATATAATATAGATATATATATGTATTGGGCTTTGCTACTGCAGAATACTTTGTTTATCTGAGAGCATTCTTCTAAGTGGAACAACTTTGACTTTATGGTTGTCTATCATTATAAACCAATGACTTTTTCAATATTTTTAGTATTTCTTAAATTAAATTTAAACAAATTAATAAAATT
>APFE030088409.1:35660-63266 GCA_000404065.3 Pinus taeda
AAATAATAAATAACAATACTAAAGCTCTAACTAAATATAAAAAAAGAAATAAAACAAAAAAGCATTAAAAATCAATAAAGCTATCAAAAAAGTAAAAACAAAAAAGCAATAAAGTTGCATGTAGACACATGGAGTGTGTGCATGTGGTTCCCCTTCCAATGTTTGCTCTATTTAATAGATGGTGAGGACGATGAGAAGAATTCCATCATTCCAAGGTTCTATCATTCATTGTGTTGGGATAATAGTGTTCTAAGAGAGAGAAGTCATTGGCACTAGTATGTTGATTGAGGGCTCGGGGGTGGCCAGTTGTAATAAGTCCTTGCGCAATTGAGCCTACAGTTGGGTGGAGAGTCGTCCCCAAAACCTTGTTGCAGTAAGCAGACTTCAACCACAGGTAAATGCTACTCATAGTTTGAACTTGATGTTAATTAGTTGATTAATTACATGTTTATTTTGGGTTGTTACATATGGTATCAAAGGTTCGGTTCAACTCTTAGGGCCTATAGACATTTTAATGTAGAAAAATTCAATCTAAATGATTTAACGATCTTAGGCATTGTAATGATTGCAACACACAATTTAATTAAAGAGAAAAATCTTAATTCGTAAAACCTAATTCAAAAATATAATATACTTAGCTTTGGCATGTAAATTTCATTTACCTCATGTATCTTAGATGAATATATGAAATTTTATTTATTCCTTTTAAAAAAAATTGAAAATTTTATGGGTTGTGGCAATACAATCATATATAAAAATGATGGCATAAATCCATCAATGAGGAGACTTTTAGTTTAATTAGAATTTTTCTTAAATAAAATAAAATTGACAAAATATATTTAATAAAAAATAAAAACAGTCGATTTCCATTTCTTTTGAGATCCGAACTTCATGTTTCTATCTGCCATATAGTTTCTTTGTCACTAGAGCGTAACTGCAGTCAAGCATGCATCATTAAATTGCAGTCTTGTTGGACGGCGGTTGTTCTTCCACTTTCAAATTTGTACTTGAAAAGAAAAATTAAACAAATTTAAAGAAACGAATGTTCTACCCAAAAGAATTAAGCATCCAACACATAGCTTGTTGGCTCCCCTTTTAGATTTGCTTTGGCTATCTATTTTTGGTTGCCCATTTGACAGGTGGATTAGTGATATATGACCAGAAACGAAAACGGGAAACCAGACGGAATCAAACGAGAAAGGGGGCAAAAAGAGTTTATGGAAATAAAAAACATAAACCCACAAATCCATGTAAATTTGCAAAGAAAATTGATTTGGAATGCACTAATGGAGATGCGAGACGAGAATGGAATGAGGAACGACTCTCCTGGTGAAATATTCTGGCAACATCTTTATTCACCAAAGCCATGGTTGAGAATATGCCAACCTGACAAAATTGGGTATATGTGTCCCAAACTTGACTGCTATCTAAGCCCTCCCATATTGCAATCTATTTCAATTTTGGCTACTGTGGCAAAAATCAAGCTTATCTGACACAACCCAATAGCTATTTCAAGAACACAAACATAAAATGCTTTCATGTAGCCATTAATTCTAGCTACTCGATTTTTTTTTATTCTTTACATTTTGCAAGAAAGATCTAGGCTTACCTGTTGTTCACCATATCGCTGAGAACTCGTAATTGGGTTCGTCCGGGACCTCAATGTGACTCTATATACCGTAATCTATTTCCATTTTGGCTGCATATTTGGGACCTGAATGTTTGGAATGTTCATAGCGCTGATGTTGCATGTGTCAATGTTATTATAGTGGTTTGATGAGAAATGGGTGTGCAGGCGGTTTGGCTGTGATTTATCAACAGATTGATGGCAGTTTATGTAAACCTCCTTCTAAATTTGATTCCAAGTGCTTGAACTGTCTCTAAATTTGTACACAACTATCACATGCTTCACCTCATGAAATACCATCATAAGTTATAACATCAACATATTTACATCAAAGATATATCACGACTTCACATAATAAATGAACCACATGTCAATAAACCTCATATTATAGCATCATAATTCCTATGCCACATTATGCATATCATATCCATCATGAGTATTCAACATTAAATACCTATCATCACGTAGTAGATGAATATTTCAATATACCTTGACGTAACGTCATAATACCTATGCATATCATCATCATCATAAGGATACATTATAACTATTGTAACAACTATATAAATATGAACCACATTTGCATGATCACCCTCATACCATCATATCATGAATCATCATCAATATGAGAACATCTCAATACTCATCAAATATAGAATAATACTTTATAGGCATTCTTATCATGATTCATCAGAAAAATCAATTTCATTTACTTTACAAACATTCAACTATGAACTAAGAAAATTCAACATCCATCTAGGATCTATGTTATATCATCAGTGTTATTAGTGTTATGTTTTCATCAAGATACCAATTAGTTTTTCAATAATTATTTCCACTTCTTTAGGAAGTTGACCATTTACACCATAGGCATAATCATCTAAGTACATCATTAAATTTCACATGAGCCTCATCATCTTGAGTTTTAATCTCTCAACATATATTCTTCCTTCCCCAAGGAAATTTTGGTGAAATTCATTGTTAAGATATTACTAGTCATACAATCATTATTTAAATCATCTATCTCAAAATTAAAATCCCTTGGTTTTACATCCATTTATCCTTTGGCTTACTGATACCAATACTGCTATATGCAATTGCATATAAACACTAAGTCATCATGATTTAATTTTATATCATACTTAATTTACTTGCATGAGGGTTTTTTGATCCATGTTGACTTATACATACATCACTTAACAATTATCATTCTCAAAAATATTTTCTTATCTCATCAAGTTCCTATCTCAATACCATTTGATTGCTTTATCATAATTTCACCCTTTTTCAAGTTGGACAAGAAACTCTTGCTCATTAAATAGTATATTTTTTCTAGATTTTGAAACAGTTGGAAACACTACTACCATCATTGTCCATGAAAAAATTAAATATGTGGTTTTATGTGGAAACAACCTCTGTTGATGTTGTAACTTATGATGGTATTTCATGAGGTGAAGCATGTGATAGTTGCGTATAAATTTATGACATGCATGAACATGCAGTTCGTTATTATTCATAATGTTGCGATTAACAAGGATGAATGTTCTCATAATGACATGCAAGACCAGACATGTGGATTATTTTTCTATGATATTATGATGGTATAGCTAATGCATTGGTTGCATGTTGAGGTGTGATGATTCACAGGGACTCCATAAATGCACCAAGAGGGCCGGTTTATTTGATGATCTTATGCAAGCCCAAATGTACAAGGGAGAATAAGTAACACCATATGGGTTGGGGACAAACTCAATCAACACTACATATGCCAATGGTTCCTTTGTCTTGTGTAGCTCTTGATGGATAACTCTTGAAGGGCTATGGGACCATCTTAAGCAAGCCAAGTGCCTGATGTTCTAGGCTAGGTGTTTGTTATTAGATTCGGATGCTGAAGTCTGGTGGGGTGTAAGGACTTCGATGCCTGGGGCTATGTGTCTTAGTAGTTGTGGAGGGAGTGGGATAGCCTTGTGAGATGTTTCGAGTCATTGAGTACCGTAACGGATGCCTGCCTTGCGGCAGATGAGGTCTGAGTCAGGCGCGAGCCTTGAGGCTAGCCATGGATTAGGATACAGACTGGGCAGGCTTATGCCTGGTGCCGAAAGTGGGAAAAAGGACAGAGATTCCTTGAGATTTCCAGGGTGTTGTGGAAACTTTCGATGCCTGCTAGTTATACTAGTTCAACAGAGGGTGTCGGGCAAACATGAAGTAATAAATAACTAAATAAATAAAATATTAAATAATTCAACTTAACTTCGGGAAAAAGTTCCTTAAAGTGGGGAAGTATGTAATGTCCCTTAATAATAAATAATAAAAATAATAAACAATTCAACTTAACTTCGGAACGAAGTTCCTTAAAGTGGGGAAGTATGTACTGTCCCTTAATAATAATAATAATATAATATAATTAATATAATATAAATATTAAAATACAAGAAAATAAAAAATAAACAATAATAAAAAATAGTAATAGTAAATAAATAATAAATAACAATACTAAAGCTCTAAATAAGTATAAAAAATAAATAAAACAAGAAAGCATTAAAAATCAGTAAAGCTATCAAAAAAAGTAAAAACAAAAGAAATAAAATAAGAAAGCAATAAAGTTGCATGTAGACACATGGAGTGTGTGCATATGGTTCCCCTTCCAATGTTTGCTCTATTTAATAGATGGTGAGGAAGATGAGAAGCATTCCATCATTCCAAGATTTTATGATTCATTCTCTTGGGAGAATAGTGTTCTAAGACATAGGAGTCATTGGTAGTAGTACGTTGATTGAGGGCTCGGGGGTGGCTAGTTGTAGCAAGTTCTTGTGCAATTGAGCCTACAGTTGGGTGGAGAGTTGTCCCCAAAACCTTGTTGCAGTAAGCAGACTTCAACCACAGGTAAGTGTTACTCATAGTTTGAACTTGATGTTAATTAGTTGATTAATTACATGTTTATTTTGGGTTGTTACAAGGTCAGCCAGCAACCAAATAAACCCCACATGTGCTCAACGTTTTAGTATAAATAGAGGTTCAAGTCATTTCAACACACTTGGGATCTCTTCCTCTCTCTACTTGTCTTTGGGTATTAGTAAGAGGAGAGATCTTAAGGAATAACATTGCCCTGATCCAGAAGCCGGAAAAGCCAGAATTGCTAGAAAAGCTGGAAAAGTCAGAACTGCCGAAAAAGCCGGAACTACCAGAAAAGCCAAAACTGCCGGAACTGTTGAAAAAGCTAGAAATGCCAGAAAAGTCGGAACTGCTGAAAAATCTGGAAATGTCGGAAAAGCCAGAAAAGTCTGAACTACCGAAAAAGACAGAACTGTCGAACTGTCCGAAAAGCCAAACTGCCCGAAAAGCTGGAATTGTTGGAAAATCCGGAAAAGTCGGAACTATCAGAAAAGCTAGAAATATCGGAAAAGTCAGAAAAGACAGAAATGCCAGAAAAGCCGAAACTGCCAAAAAAGCTGGAAGAGCGGAACTGTCAGAACTGCCGGAAAAGTCGAAACTGCCGAGACTGCCGGAAGTGTTGGGAACAACTAGAACTACTGGAACTACCGAGAATTGCCGGAACTACTGGGAACAGCTGGAACTGCCAGAACTGTCGGGAACTGTCGAAACAACTGAAGCATCTGTCTCTGAAGAAGAGCAGCATGCAAGGGACAACTAACTAACATTGGGATAGTTGTATGGTACTTAGCAGCAAATACACCAAGCATGCAATGTTACAGCTAGCATGCAACAACAAGCATGTTAGAGACAGCAAGCAAGCAAGGTGTAGCCAACAAGCAAGCAAGCTGCAGCCAACACATAGGTCAAGATGGCAACATGGTGCAACAATGGCACATAATGCAATACAATGATGGGTACAATCATGATTAATGAAGTGTGATGAGATGCACCATAGTGATGATGGGTGTAGCATAGTGATGATGGGTGTAGCATGGTGACGAAATGCAGCACAAACGATAGGTGAAGGAGTCACTTTGGAGAATTAGTTGAAGCAGCATGTCTTCAACTAATCTCATGTATCATTTGCTGAGAGATGATCTATGCTCTTATCTAGATAAGTCAAAGTGTTGACTTTTGTTGTAAACATACATTATATATAGATAATATATATATATATAATATATATATATATATATATATATATATATATTGAACTATTGAAGAACATATAAGAAGAATTTATCAAGGGTTTCCCCACATTGGGGTTTGTCCCTGGCTAGCGCCACATCTTGTGTCTTCTTGCCTTGGCTTGTCTTCTGCGATTTATGTTTATGTTCTATCTGCAATTTACTTTAATGCTAATGTGATTGCTAATCTAGAAAAGATATGGAGCTAACTATGAAAATTGAAATAAATTGCTCTAAGCATAGAACATACCTAAAATTAACATGGAATCAGAGCTGAGGTGAGGACAATGCCCAAGCAAGAGTGAAAGAGCAATAACCAAAGACATTTAGGAAAGGACAAAAGGATCATTGGATTCCTTTTCCCTCTTCAAATTCACCAAGGGTGAAGTCGAAACAGAGAATATTATCAAAATGGCACAGCAGAATATGGCCTACCTAAATATCACTTCATTGGAAGGTCGGATCTCAAGGTGGAAGGAATGGTAGATATCTAGTTCGGCCATTATGCGAAGGAGTGTCTGAATGGCAGGGACACATCACTTGATGATGATAACAATCATTCCAGGGACATATCAATGATCAAAGGAATGACAGGTAATGCAGGTCATCAAGGAAATGGTCGACTCTTCATAGAAAGCAAGTAACCCCAGGTATGAAGAATCAAATGTTGTTTCTGATAAGATAAAGAAGCGTTATCTTGTATTGGCCCTCTTCTTCAGATTCTTTGGGAATCTGGCTTATAGATTGTAGTGCTTCAAGGCACTTCATCGAATAGATGGGTGCACTCTCTAATTTGGTAGAGATGGAAACAATCATGGGATTATACTTGGAGCCGATGCCACCTATCTCGAAAAGGGTGTAGGGAATGTTAAATCTCAATTGAAAAAGGGTAACTCGATTCATTTACAGAATCTCTTTTATGTACTTGATTGCAAGAAGAACCTGGTGTACATCTCGAAAATGGAAGTCAAAGGTTTCAGGGTGGCATTCATCGATGGAAAGGTACGTGTTAAAAAATATAATTTTCAAACATGCTTTTTCTCATGGGTTTAGGGTTGGAAATTTGTATCAAGTTGCAAAATGGTCCATTGGGGATCATGTCAATTGACATATCGCATATATAACACCAGAGGTCTACCTATGGGGCCCTACCTGATGTGAATCAAATGGTGATAGGGATGTCTGAGATCAAGTAGATCATGAAGGTACATGTCTGAGATGTATCGAAGGAAAATCTTATAAGGGGACCATTCCCCTCATGCAGCAAGTCCACAAGTTTGGAACAACCCGAGGAGTTTGAGATTCATGATCGGGAATCTCATGTATATAGGTGGAAGAAAGCCCTCTATGGCTTGAAGAAAAACACCCTAGGCATAGTTTGAGAGGATTGATAGTTGTCTGATGAAGCTGAGATTCACTAGGAGTGAAACTGATCCAAACCATTAATCGAAGGTTGTGGATGATAGACCTCTCATACTGGCACCTTATGAGGACGACCCATTTCTAATAGGTGCAGACCCTCTCATTTGCAGAAGTAAGAGGGAGTTGGATTCCGGATGTGGAATGATAAATTGCAAGCCTGTGACTACCTCGAGGATCTTAACTTTTACAAGTTATATGGTAGTGATGTCGGACCAGATTTGTGAAATGCCCCTGAGCTTCATAAACTCATTCGCGTTGATGTTCTTAGTGAACTTCCGTCTGGACATATGTTTTGCAGTTAGCATGGTGAGCTCATATTTGGTTGAGCCTCACTAGATTGGTGCCAAGAATCTTCTAAGATATCTTCGGGGCACAATCTCTCATGTATTAAGATACACTAACGAAAATATGAAACTGCACGATTATTCGAATGCTGATTGGGCAGGTAATGTGGAGGATCACTAGAGCACTTCTCAGTGCTGGTTCTCTTTGGATTCTGCTTCGATATCAGGGATGAGTAGGAAGCAGAAGTCGTTTTCTATAAGCACCACCGAGACCGAATACATAGCTACGAGTATGATTTCGTGTGATGTTGCATGGTTGCAGAAGCTCTTATGTGAGTTGTTTGTACACATGATGAATACCACTGTGATTCTCTGTGACAAACAGAGGTGGGATTCAATTATTGAGGAATCCTGTATTTGATGATTTCTCCAGCAGATAGACATCATATACTGCCTTATCTGTGATATGGTAAGTCGATGAGCAAGGAGGCTCCATCGCATTGAGACTGATGTACAAGTCGTAGACATTTTGTCAAAGCTCCAGGGAAAGGTCAAATCTGTGACTTTCCTGAATGATTTGGAGTCGTTGAGAGACCTTCTTATAAGGGTCTTGCATGTTGCATGCATTGATCTCTAGGAGCTTTGGGGGGCTTGGGGTACTTATTGTAGCAACATATGACCACAGGGCGACTCACCCTCCCCTAGTGGTGCGCTATGAAAAGGATGATTAGTTCTTTTGTGGGCTAGGATGATTAGTTCTCCCGTGGCAACTGTGGAACAGGATGATTAGTTCTCCTGTGGAAACTGTGGAACATGATGATTAGTTCTCCTGTGGGCCAGGATGATTTGTTCTTTGTGGCGACTATGGAGCAGGATGATTAGTTCTCCTGTGGGCTAGGGTGATTAGTTCTCCTGTGGGCCAGGGTGATTAGTTCTCTGTGGCATCCACTGATAGGATGATTCGTTCTCCTGTGGAGAGGATGATTAGTTCTCTTGTCGAGGCATCCTACCCATGCAGTCTGGGACTCATGGGAAGTACCTCTCATCTGATCAATGAGAAGGGAAATGAGGATAGGGACCATAGTAGTACTATCGATGGACGCATCATTGTATCTACTGTACTCCCTATGCTAGGATGACCTCCATTGATTTGGGATCAATATGAGTGGTTTGAGACACTCTCTTGCGACAGTGATCTGGATCAATGAAACTAATCTGGAATTAGTATGAGTGGCTTGAGACACTCTCTTATGACATTGATCTGGGATCAATGAAACTGATCTAGGATCAGTATGAGTGGTTTGAGACACTCTCATGTGATATTGATCTGGGATCAATAAAACTAACTTTGAGTCAGTAAGAGTGATGTGACACACTCTCTTCAGATGAAATTGACTTTAGGTTAGTAGAGAATGGTATGAGACATTCTCGATTAATTCTTCTTCTTCATGGTTCAGCAGAGCATAAAAAGGCAGAGTAGAGTAGAGGTCAACAGATTAGAGCAGAGCAGAGTAGTTCAGGGCACTGATGGCAGATATAGTATAGTCAGACATATGGATCAATGGATGGAGTTCTCCCTAGTTGAGAGGGAGTGTTAAAATTGGAAACTAGGGCCAAACTCCATGTGGGTCATCTTATTTATGGCAGCTGATATTTTTCTTAGATCCCTCTCATCGAGAGCTGTAGGATTGACCTAAATATCATCCAATTTGAATAAGTATTCATGGAGTTATGAATTTATTTGCATCATAAGACAATTTGTCAAGGTCGGCCATCAACCAAATAAACCCCACATGTGCTCAATGTTTTATTATAAATAGAGGTGGCCTTCAAGTCATTTCAACACACTTGGGATCTCTTCCTCTCTCTACTTGTCTTTGGGTTTTGGTAGGAGGAGAGATCCTAAGGAATAACATTGCCCTCATCCAGAAGCCAGAAAATCTTGAATTGCCGAAAAAGCCGAAAAAGTCGGAACTGCTGGGAGAGTTGGAACTGCCAGAAAAGCCGGAACTACCAGAAAAGCCGGAACTGCCGAAAAGGCTGGAAATGCCGGAAAAGTCAGAACTGTCCAAAAATTCGGAAATGCCGGAAAAGCCAGAAAAGTCAAAATTGCTGAAAAAGACGGAACTATTGGAAAAGATGGAAAAGCTGGAACTACCAGAAAAGCTGGAACTGTCGGAAAAGCCGGAAGTGCCGAAAAAGTCGAAAAAGATGGAAATGCCGGAAAAGCCAGAACTTCCAGAAAAGCTAGAAAAGCTGGAAAAGCCGAAACTGCTGGAACTGTCGGAACTACCGAAAACGACGAAACCGTCGGGACTGTCGAAACTGTCGGGAACAACCGGAACTGCCGGAATTCCCGGGAACAGCTGGAACTGCCAGAACTGCCTAAACAGCCGAAGCATCTGTCTCCAAAGGAGATCAACATGCAAGGGATAACTAACTAACATTGGCACAGTTATATGGTACTTAGCAGCAAATACACCAAGCATGCAATGTTACAGCCAGCGTGCAAGGGACAACTAGCATGTAACAACAAGCATGCTAAGGACAACAAGCATGCTAGGGACAACAAGTAAGCAAGGGACAACAAGCAATCAAGGTGCAGCCAACACATAGGTCAGGATGGCAACATGGTACAACAATGGCACATAATGCAATACAGTGATGGGCACAATCATGATTAATGAAGCGTGATGAGATGCAACATAGTGATGATGGGTGTAGCATGGTGCAATGCGGTGAGGTGCAGCATGATGACGAAATGCAAAACAACGATAGGTGAAGGAGTCACCTTAGAGAATTAGTTGAAGCAACATGTCCTCAACTGATCTCATGTATCATCTTCTAAGAGATGATCTATGCTCTTATCTAGGTAAGTCAAAGTGTTGACTTCTATTGTAAATGTACTATCTCTCTCTCTCTCTCTCTGTTGAACTATTGAAGAACATATAAGAAGAATTGATCAAGGGTTTCCCCACATTGGGGTCTGTCCCTAGCTAGCGCCACATCTTGTGTCTTATTGTCTTGGCTTGTCTTCTTTGATTTATGTTTATGTTCTATCTGCAGTTTACTTTAATGTTGATGTGATTGCTAATGTGGAAAAGATGTAGAGCTAACTGTGAAAATTGAAATAAATTTCTCTAAGCATAGAACATACCTAAAATTAACAATTACGGACTTAAAACACTTGTAAATCAATGAATCTTTGTCTATGGGATAAGAAGAAAAACTCTTTGAGGATTTTGTTACTCTTTCTCTGTTATAAAGTTTTGAAATATTGGGTTGTAGTGTCTCTAGAAAATCATACAAAAAAATAGAGCAATTCTAAAAGTTCCTTTAACTTATAATCTATAAATTAAAGCAAATATATCTTGTGCGATTGAACAAGACAAATAGCATTAAAGACAAAGAGACTTCCTAATATTGTTCCAATCTCTAGCCAAAACCATTGTGGGATAAAGTTTCCGAGTCTTGAATAAATCAATGGGTAATGCAAAATATTATCAAAAATATTATTACATCTATATTTAAGGATAAATTATGGTGTAATAAAGAATTAGAGAATAAAAGAAAATAATGATATTTAACAAAGATTACTTTTAATCTAGAAGATAAAAAAATTATTTTTGTTTTGATTACGTTAAAAACAAAATGAACACTATTAAAATATGAAGAATATCTTACTAAAACCATTGTAAAATAGGGTGTTGCAAAATTCTCAAAATATCACCAGTCCAATGAATTTGTCATATTTCCAAAATTAAGAGCATTAGAGAATGGAAATAAATTTCTCTTAGAATGTTCCATGTACGTCCACATTCGATCACAATTTGAAAATGTTCGTTACAATATGACTCTTCTAATTAATTTAACTCATCAAAACTATGGTTCTTTTGTAATGGTTTTCTTAAGGATTTTTGAATATGAAAATAATATTCCAAATCAAAAATAATATTCCAAATCAAACAAAGTAATTCCTTACTTTTTTAAAGTTCAATAGGAAAAATCAGATCTTAGTGCACATTAACCACACCCACCCCAAATCAACTACAAATTATTTATATCCAATGAATAGGGAACAAAATTGCACTATTAACTTAACTACATGCCCATTGAATACCCAAATCTAAAATTAACATAAACTCAAATATTAACCTCTACCACCATCATCTTCGATAATTTAATTGACCTAAATAACTTCGATAATTTAATTGACCTAAATAAATGGTTTAGGATAGTTTTACAACATAGTTATTGTATTAAGTATAATTATATCCTCATCTCTATATTCCAAAAATCCAAAAACACTTCTAAAAATATCATATTTCATGCCTTTAAATGCTTAATTGTATTTCAACCTTGTAACAATATAACATTTTTTTTACTAATGATCAACCAAAAGTTCCCAAAATATCATATTTCATGCGTTTAAATGCTTAATTGTTTTTCAACCTTGTAACAATATAACATTTTTTTTTTACGGAGGATCAACCAAGAGTTCCTATTCATTCCATTTGATAAGCACCTAACTAAATTTTATTGAGGAAACATCAATTTGCAATATACACATCAAATAATGCATCATAGCTCTCATTTTTCACATTAATTATGCCTTGAGGAAACATTATTATATACCTTGAATAATGCAGCATACGCTCATTTTCGCATTAATTTGTGTGAACTTCACAAGTTTTAAGAACTCAACAAAATCCTGGTCCATCCGAAAATTGTCATGTGATTTAATTGCATTATTTTGTCAGTAACAGGTAATAATATATACCCTCTTACCACTTTATTTGAGTGCTACAGAATATTTGTCATATTTGAACTCCTTTGATGGAGATCAAGAGGCTGGAGCAGCAATGAGTCTTAACAGCTAAGGTTGCTTCCTGGATCTACGCCGAACTGACTGCAGTATTTGGTGTAATAACTGATGCGGTCATTTACTTGGTCAGTGTTTCCACCGTTGCATTCTATCGCTCCGTTGATTGCTTGAATTGTTGCCCCAAATCCTTGGCCGGATGTAATAGCGGAGTGGCAGTCGCTGTTCACATTCCAATACCAGAGCGCAGTCTTCCATGAGATTAGGGCATCCTGAGCCACAATTTCAGGGTCATTCAGCAGATCCACGCCGAGGTAATTTCCAGCTGGACCATAGTTGAAATTCCTGCAAAATGTGAGAGAAAACAAGAAGCAAGCAAATGGTGGGTCACCAAACATTTAATTCAATTTCAATAGAGAAAAAGCATTATAGCATATATAGAAATACATATACACAAAGAAGCATACCATGACAGTTGTATGGGGCCACGGCCGTAGTATTGCTTCCCGGGTGCGCAGGGATATTGTGTACTGTTGGAATCACAGTAGTCGCCCTTCTGTATCTCCTCGATATAACATAAACCTGTCAGTGAATCCCTATATAAGTCAATATATCGATGTAAATATCTACAAATTCTGAAATTAAATCATCAATTTTAGAGATTTTAAGATCATATTCAGAATTTATTTATAGAAACAGATGGTATATATGGATGTGAGACGCACTGCCAGTCTCGTGAGCAACGTTGGCGAAGAAAGCGGCAATTTCTCTCTTCTCGTCATCGGAAGTCCCAGTTGTGCCGAAGCCAGAGAATGCATTGGCCGCAGTAATGAAGTCACTGTATGTATAGAAATTCTTTGCTTCACAGGTATCAGAAACCCCAGATAAAATTCCATTGAAGAAATCTTCAGTAGCAATATTCTCCACATCTCCACGGCATGTAGAAAGGGCAAGAGCAAGCCCTAGAATAAACATGCTCGCTGTCATAACAGGGAGATGAATTGCCATATTAGCTTGATGGAGTATTATCTATCAAGACTGATGTTGCCACTGGCACAGCCACAGACTGAAAACTTCACAGTTCTGTAATGAGGGAGGGGTGAGACAGGTGTTTGGTTATATAGCCATAGACGTGGGTAGTGGGATGATCTTTAGTTTACCTGATTCGAAGGAGATGGACAAAATCCCACCCCATCATTCTAGATAATCTGATTCGTTGACTTGACTTCTTCTACCACACGTTTGGGAAATTAGTTGTTGTGCTCTCTGGATCACAGCCAAAAACTGGATTTTCGCGAGTCAACCACAGCCACTTCGGCGAATACAGAGTCAAACATGATGGAGTCACAACCACTACATTATTTTTAACTTTGTGGATGAGAGAATATTGACACGAAACGTCCGCAAGTTGACATCCAAGTAGGTTTGAAATTTGGTATCAGCTCACATGGTAGAGTGTAAATAAATTTTCAAGATAGCCCTCTTCCGTTAAATTTTTCGCTTAAGACAGGCAACGCCTATAACCTGACATACACACGGTTGAAATTTGGTGTCAACTCGAAGCTTGTGTAGATAAATTTCGATAATGACACTCCAATTTTTTAACCTGACACACACGGTTGAAATTTGGTGTCAACTCGAAGCTTGTGTAGATAAATTTCGATAATTACATTGCAATTTTTTAGGTTACCGTTTTACAAAATTACCTGCCAAAATTATACTGCCTTCATGTGCATATCAAGTGATGGGCTTCTATAAAACAAATTTAGATATACTAATATAAGGCGTTCTCCACCATGGCAACAATTTTGACCAGAGGGCAATATTTTTTCAGGAATAAGGCAGGAAAATTTAAAAAAAAAAATTGATTTCTAGAATTTTTGAATCACTTTTGAGATGTCTACCAAGGTCGCAGATTTGCACGGACGGTGTGGCACATTTGTACTGATTGTTTTCAAAAAAGTTGATAGAATAAATGTTTGAAAGATGTTTTTTATGATGGAAATAGATTCAGCACCATAAAAAATTGGAGAACACCTAAAATCTTGACATTTGACACGTGTAACCTCCATTTACAAAAAAGTCTCCCAGATTTTATCATAATCTTGCTGGAATTTTGATACTTTTTAGGGAAAATTTGAAATGGGGTCAGAGTACAGCTTATCCTGATGGTAGAAATAGATTTAGCATCATCAAAAACCCTTGAGAAACCCAAATATTAAAGTTCCACAGCGTTAACCTATATTTTAAAATTTTCAAACTAATTTTATCAAAACCTTGTTGGAATTTCCGTTATTGTTCTTAGTAGTCTTTGTTAGATTACTCAATTACTCTTTAATATAATGAATATATATTAATATATTAAGAGTGATTAATATAATGAGTATATATTAAATATATTAAGAGTGATTAATAATGAGAGTTAATTTTTAAGATAAGAAAATATATTTTAGGGTGATTTAAAAAGTAATTTTGAAGTTTAAATTTATTAAAAACTTTAGGATATTTAGTTTATACTATTCAATTTTTTTATTTTAATAATTTTTGTTGAACTCAAAGAAAATTTTGTCAAAGAAATATTATTTTAAGTTGTTTAATTTGCAAGCATCCACTGTTTTAGGGATTTTTCACTTAAATTTACCATTCCAATTATTTTAGATAAAATTTTGAGGAAAATGCATAAAAAATGTGTAGTCTATTTAAAAGATTGTCATTTTCTTAACACTTTTTCTAATCAATTATATCTAAAATCTTGTAAATATTTTTAAAAATGGTAAATTTAATTGTTTAATGGAGAAGTTCAAAATATCACATAAACTTTTGACAATGTTAAATAATAAAAAAAAAATCTTGACTTAAATTTGTATTATCTAATGGCCCAAAAAAACATTTCATATATTAAATTAAATTAAATCAAATCTTTATCCATGTTGGGTTTTTTCATTTTGAATTATCTTATTATCCGTGCCGCAATACATTGGATATTGCAATGGGTTTTTGGTCAAAACCATATTAGTTTGGGTTTGACCAAAAAAAAATTACAAAAAATTCTATAGTATAGCATTACACATTGAAATTTATGTTTTTCTAAATATAATTTAATTTATTTATGTTCAATTGGCTATCAAATTGAACATTGTATTTCCCTTTGCCTCTATTAATTAACCAGAGGTACATTGATCACATCAAGGTGTGGGATGGGCATTTATGATCCAATTTGTGTTGGGAAGGTCCTAAAATTATTGCTAATGAGTATAATCATTTTCTATTCCTATTTATAAAAATTGCTTATGATTAATATAATCTAATAAAATATATTATTTAAAAAATTACATATATAATTAAAAATTTATATGAATTATGTGAGAGATTATTTTTATTTACATTATTTTTAGAGAGAGTCACTTAATTTTGTGCAGCACTCAACATATATTTAATACGAATTAATGACTATTTAATGATCGAATGCTATGACAAATTATACCATTAATGAAATGAACCAGATTCAAACTAATAAAGATGTTTGTTAACAAGAATAAATATAAATTTCTAATATTCTACAAACCAAAATATAATTAGAAATTATAATAAGATCTCTATACCCATCGTGAATAATAATTTTTGATAAAATATATCCACTAACTATAACAAAAAAAAAAAAAAAAAAAACAAAATATAAACTATTAATAATATTCTATCATTACATTTTCAAATAAATATTAAACTTTACAAAATTTAATAAATACATTTATTGAGATTAAAAATTAATTTAATTATAACCGTTTTAAAGTCTGGTATTTTATTTCTATTCTAATTTAACAAATTTGATTTCATGGTCTAAAACAACCATAATTGTGATTTCGTTTACACTAACCATTCTCTTAATTTTTAAAGTCAATTTTCCTTTCCTGCGATTTATTTTTTTAATAGTTGTTTTCGACGCATGCACATATTAATTTATGTGCATGCGCAGAATACTTTTTCTTTAAGATATTCGACTCATAAAGCAGCCGCTCCATACTATCACATGGGCTCTCCTATCTTGTCCTACGTGGAATCCATGTAGTGATAGAAGACAACTTGTTTTCTCGTTATACTGTAGCGTACCATGCGCAAATTTGACTTCACTAAAGTTGTGGGACGATTATTATGATTCTCACCAACCATGTTTTACTTTCCAAACGTTTTAGAATGTTCGTTCATTGATAACTGAAATTTGACTTTCAAGCTTTATTTATCTAAGAACATTCTTTAACTGTAACAAATTTGACATTTATCGTTGTCTATCACGGTAAACAAATGACTTTTCAAAATATAATTCAAATTTAATAGAATGATAAATAAAAATAAAAACATAGTTTCATGTTAAAGAATTGATTAATTTTAGTTTACGTCATTTAAAATTAAAAAAGTTATATAATATTTCAAAACTAACTTGATTAATAGGTTCAATATAATAATATATTTTTAATTTAATATAATTGGTTAAAAGAATAGGTTATTTAACATTTAAATTTTATTTTATTTTATATTTTTAATATATATAAAGTAACTTTATTATGAAAAATTGGCAAGCTCAAAGGTAGGTGTCATGATCTTGAAGCTTTTTACAAGGGTAAGAGGGATGATGATGAAGGATAGGTAGGAGAGTGCATGGCCACTATCCCACTAAATGTAAAATGGGAGACATGGCCAACCCTCCCCAAGCTCTTAATTAAACACAAGGTTGGAGGTTGATGTACTTAGAAGATGGTATAAGGATCAATATAATGCACTGGCATAAGATTATAGTGAAAACATGGGCATTTATACCAATGTGTGGAGACAAAAGCCATAGGTTCATGATGCCACCCTACTATTCATTCCTAACTTGCCTTTCAATATCAATTAGTAATTTTGAGTAGTGGAGAATACCTAGTTAGGTTATCAATTAGACTTGGCATGCTTCAGATTCATTTTCCCGTGTTGCGCTTTGTTATTGCACCCCATTATCACTTATTATCATTGTAGGAGGTTGATTTTGGGTTTTGTTATAAGTTGGGAACAAGCATGGCTATAAATTGGACGTCTAGTGTGGTCATTCTCTACATTATGATTTTTTCTAGTAGGATATCTTCTCCTCTTTGGACTATCTTCTACTTTCTATAACTTCCATTCTTATTTTAGGATTGAATTATCTTCTAGCCTTTCATCAGTTCTCTTCACCAATTCTTTCAACCTCGTTTTCTCTCCTCACCATGCTTGGCCCCTCTTCCCTTCTATCATCAATTCGTTGTTTTCCTTTAATAGTGACTCTTAGGCATTGGGGCAACATTGGTTAATCTCTATTAGATTTTTCTTCATTTCTAGGAAGCTCACCTCATTTGACCCTATTCTTTATTTCTACATTAGATGCTCACCTCTTAACTAAGTCTCGGTCCCTCGTATTCACTCCACTACCTCTATATCTCATCCAATCCTCACCTTTATACACCTCAACTCTGAACCCATAATTAGGTGGTATTCCAATATGCATCGACAACATGCTAGTCTACGTTGAGGTTTGGACCAACATCTACAACAAATTGAATGTCATTTTGGCCTCCCTCAAGATCTGAGCTTCTTACTAGGAAGCAATGAAGAGCCCATTGTTGTTGAGCAATCGAAATATCCAAAAATAGGTTATTGAATTTTTCCTATGTCCTTCATTGTTTCTTTTTTGTTAGTTTCTATAGTTTTCTGGATATGCTTTCTTTACAGGGCCTTATTCTTCGAGACTATTATGTCATATTTTTTATTTACAAAAAATATTATGGATAATAAAAATGTCAAGGTGTTTACATTGGTTGGGTTTCCCAAGTGGCCAACCAAGGAAACTAGATATGTGCAATTTCATTAGTCTCTAATGAAATGTAGTTTCTTTTATCGACAAAAAAAGTTCAATGAATTCATCTCAATAATTGAATATAATAGGCCCATAGGTTCCTTAGTTATAATCTTTGTATCTAAACAACTTCCATGAATTGGGGAAGATTCAATGCATAATTAATGGTCCATGGTTGTAACTAATTTTGTCAAACCTAAAACATCTTGTCAGCTAGTCAATTTTCCTAGTTAAGCTGGACATGTAATTGAACATATGGTCAACCACTCAGTAAATCATCTAGTTTACAACTCAATTTATTATTCCACAAGTCAAATAATCAACCATATAGTCAACAATTAGATGTATCGACCATCGATTGTTCAATTGACCATATGGTTTACTACTCTACAAGTTGACTTGATCAACTATCTCTAGTAGAGGTGTCAGGAACCAACATAACCTAATGGTTTGACACAAGTTCAAAAACACCCTCATATGTACATTTAGGTAGATACTTAGGAGGTGAAATGACATCATTAAGAAGCCTCCCATAATTGTAGCTCCATAAAGTTAAAACAAATCTCCAAGGTTAAGAAGATTAGCTTCTAATAATGATTTGGGGGATATATCAATAATTTTATCATCTATTTTTTAATAATAAAGAGGATCAACCTTCTCTTTAAGTAGTGGTCTTGTGTAGTGAGCATGAATCTCAACATGCTTCATTGTACGATGTGTAATAGGGTTGTCAAAAATCTAAGTTACACTTTAATTTTCATAATTGCCATACCTAAAAGCGTTTATAGGAAACCCACGTTCTCCCAATAGATATAAAATCAATTCTACCTCTATACATTCATTACTCACACAATAATACAAGTATTTTATATCTAAAAAAATATTTCTCCTTTTTTCCTTTCATAGTGAGATTAGTGTTAAAAAAAGAAGCAAAAAATATACCTTAAAGTGTAATTATGAACAAGTCTAAATGAGACAATACTTGATGTCAAGGTGAGAAGTAACTTTGAAGTAATGAATGATTCTCTTTGTGGAATTCTAGTTCATTTCGTGTCGACCTTTCATGAGTTAAGTATTCTTACTAATAATTAAGGAAATTTTAGGTCGATTCTAAGTTAAATGAATAACTGTATCGATCAATTGTCAGTAAAAGATGACATTAACTTTGGGAGATCGAAAATGTAATACCCTACCAAAGAGGAATGTCACATGGCTTACAATCATCCATCCTAAAATTGTGTATTAGATCTAATGCACATATACATTGATAAATAAAATATCATCAGATAGAGATACAACTTGAAGACCGAAAATGTAGTGCATAAGAGTAAGATAAATCATTACAATGGTGTTGGCAAGATTCTTCTTCAATCCAAGAATTATTTTTGTTGTTATTAGTGAACGAATAACCAATATATACAACAACAATCAGAGTGTTACCATTAACATGTAATACATAAAGGTTGTAATCAAATGCAAAACATTCAAATCTAAGATTGAGAAAGAAGTGATATATACTTTCATACCAAGACCTAGGGGCTTGCTTCAAACCATAAAGGTAGTTTTGTAGTTGAAAAAAAGGAATGGAATTTGTCACAAAGCTAGGGGTTGCCCCATACAAATTTATTCAGATATGTCTCCACGAATAAAGAAAATTTTAACATCCATTTGGTGGATCTTCCATTCGAAGAAAATACCAAGGGAAATGATCAACTAAAATAAATTCACTTTTTTTGTAGGAGAAAAGGTTTCAGTGTATTTGATTCCTTGTTGATGAGAAAAATATTTCAGAACCAAAAGCTTTATGATGCTCGACTACACCTTCAGAGATAAATTTTATCTTGTAAACCCATCAACATTCTACAAAACTCTTCCCTTGAGTTTAAGGAAATTAATCTGAATTATGGTTCTTCAAATGTGAATCCAACTCATTTCACATGGCATACATCCATTCATTTTTTCCTTCTACATCATCATAGGAGACAAGATCACAAGTCTCAAGAACATGAGCCTTCAAAGCATCTGTCATTCATTGCTTCCAACTAAAAAACAATATACCTGAAGAGATATCACCAATATCTAGTCCAATAGATTCATTGTCTCATATCATGCCATTGACGTAAAAAAGGAGTATTCGAATTGACATTGATTTTAGAAGTTTAATCAAGAGAGGTAATAGTTTTGTAGGTTTTAACATTTTACAGGAATTACTTACAAACAAATTCTTAAAAACAGAAAATATACAATGGCGATAACGTAAAACAAATATACACAGAGATTTTCCCCTGGATCGCAAAATCGGGACTACCAAATTAATTTTTCATTATTTTCCTTTCAATGTAACAACACATATATATACATTTCGAAGCATTCATAAACCCTAATCCATTAACCCTGGATTAAAACATAATCATAGGTCCTTGACTAATTCTACAAAATACCATGAGTAGAAAACCATTGTTCCCAAAACCATGTTCAAAACCCATGCAAAAAACCATGGGTAGGTCCGCCCATCGTCTTTGGGTCCACCCCTCATCCTTAGATCAATTACTAGTCGACACAGGAAGAAAATTTGACTAACTAATCAGAATCCTAAAAAAGGAGGGTAGTTTATCCATTACTAGCAACAATATCAAAGAAATCATTATGTAATAGCCCACAAGAAGAGCTCAATAAATTGAGGCCTAAGAATTCTCAATAAATATGACATTTCTCATAATAATGATCTATTGTTTTACATGATCAAATAATTATAGGCTTTAGATTCTTTTGAATAACCCATCATGATGCAAGAGCAACTCTTTCCATCTAATTTCTTCCTACAACCATTGAAAATATGTGCCAAAGAGATTCATAAAAATATTTTGAGTTGATTGATTAAGGGTTTCTTCCCACAACATCTCTCGATTGGAGTGATAAACTAATGACTTGATTTCAAAAAAGATTTAGGAGATAGTTGGGTGATAACATGGAATTGGGCTACACTTTTTGGCAAGAGAGGGCGCGTTTACATGAAAATAAGAGGGCTTCATCGAGCCATTGGAGCATGGACCAGCACAACCAACCTTGCCAACAAGCTCTCCAATCTCCTAAAGGCTCAAGCCAAGGTAGGTTTCCTATCCTTTTTGTGTTTTCTTATTTAATTTTTCTTTAAAAATTAATAAACTAATTTGAAAAAAAAAATTAACCATACAAAAACCATGAAAACCACAAAAAAATCCCTTCAAAACTACTTAGAAAACCACAAAAACAACCCTATAAAACCACAAAAACAACCTAGAAAACTCCAAAACCACCATGAAAATGCTTCGAAACCACCAAAAGAATTATATTGGGTTTAATTTTTTTTTAATTACTTGCAATTTGGTAGCATGTTTATTATGGATATTTTCTAATTTTGAATCGTAAAAATGTTATTTTAGGTTTTAAATTTTTTTGTTAGGAATCTAGTAAAATAAATTTTTTTTTTTTGTTATTTAAAATGCATTTTAAATTTGAAACAAAAATGACAGAAAATATACCCCAAAAAACTCCAAAACAAACATAACTATTTAACCAATAAATAAATTAATTAGGGGGTTGAGATTGATATGCTGAATATAGTTTCTCATGGTGTTCAACATTTATAAAAATCAAATAAGAAATTTTATTTTATTTATTTTTTAAAATTAAATTATTTAAATATTTTTCAACAATAAATATAGCATAATAAGTTTTAACCAAAATTAATTACTTAAATAAAAGATATCTTTGAAGTTAAAAATCCAAAAGAGAAAATTGTTATTTAATAAAATTTTATTTTATATATATAAACCTAGACTAAATAACTAATAAATTATGCATAGCATAATATTATAACTATAACATCTAATATAACAATAACCATTTAAAAACATAACATGTATTTAACATTAAAATCATAGCTTTATTATATATAATATTATATATATTAATATAATATATATATAATATATATACAATACTTAATATATATATAAGTTTCAATAATGCCATTATTAGTAGATACATTAAATCTATCATGAAAATTGCATTTGGAGTGAAAAAAACATTTTGACTCTTTTCTAATTTGTACCATATTGTTTCATTATCTAGTATGTTGTATAAGAAACATTGTCTTCATTTGCTTGCACCTAGTACATTTCATGTGTCAAAGTCAAACATTATAAGAACTTAAATTCTATTAGAGTATTTGGTTGGCATGAAATTTTATTAGTTTTACAAATAGGTTTATTTCAATTTTTTACATATATATTTACATATCTATGCCCTATGTTGAAAATGCATTATTTAGAAACAAGAAAAAGTTTGAACGCGGATTTGATCACTTCTTTCGATTGTGTTTACATGGAACTCAATATTTTGGTTGATAAATAATCAAAAAAATAGACTCTAATGTTTAGGACTTTAGGCTAGATTATTATGCTTGAGTTTAGAAATATTTTTTTTGTCAACATTATTTCTAACTCAACATTTTTTTTCTTGGATTAGTTTAAATGTACTACATGTAATAGTTTTGTAATATATGTAATAGTTTCGTCAACAATTTTTTCTTGGATTAGGTTATATTTATTATATGTAATATGAAGAGGCCTCCCATATAAGCACCCCAACCTCAGGTCGTCGGAGTGTGAGGGGATCTGCTATAAATGGTTGAGCTTGTGACATATCACGTAACCCACCCATAACTAGCGTTCCACCCATATATTGTTCCTCTGATGCCAGTTAGAGTGTTAGAGGCATTGTTTCCGTCTTTGTTGATGATCATGCTACCTCTAGTGGACCTTCTTCACCTATTTCAGTGCACGTCTCTCATTTTCAAATCCTCTTTAAACTTTATGTGTTTATGTCTTGAAATTGTCTTCAATTGATGTGTTTGAATTTAATATATATGTTATTATGCTTTTAGTTTGTTAAATCTATATGTTAAATTATGTTTATGATTTGCATACCCTCAATAAGATGAAGCTAAGGATCAGAGTGTAAGATCGATCCCTCCATGGGATGATGCTACAACTCATATCACATTGGAGGATGTTATGGACCAGCATACATGGAGCAAACAAGAGCTGGATAACATCCCTATTAGTAAACCTATTAGGCATAGTTTTTATTTGACATTGAATAACATCAATAGGTTAATCGAGACATATCAAAGGTATGGACAATAGATTCGCCTCCTACAATGCATATACAGGATTAGGAGAAGTGAGGTTATAGGCCCACATACTTCGGAGGTGGTGAAAGAGTCCACCAAGAACATTGATGTCCGTGGGGAGTTGTTCAACATCCTCCTCGATCACCTCGCTAGAAATAATGGTCCAATTCCAATGAAATATTTCAATAAAGTTTACGCAACCCATTTTGTGTATGATCAATTCATTGGAGCATGGGGCCCATTCCTCCACCATGAACAAGTTGTTGTTTATTTTTCCAAGCATATATATGTCTAGTTCGTGTTACATACGAGGTCCAATTACACTGATATTGAATCTCATTATTATGGAGTTGGATTGGGACGTACATATGATGGTGAAGAGGCTCGTAGGGACCCTAGGCATGTACCACCACCTTTGAGATTCTTGCCACTACCATCTCGGAGCATGGTATTACCGACAAAGCTAGAGGAGCTATCGCAGCTCAGTGTTGAGACCAAGGATACCATTGCAGATAGCATGAAAATGTCATTAGTAATTACACTTGCCGCATTGCATTGAGAGATTGACAGACCGCCACCATTGCTTCGTGACCCCCTAGTTTCTTTATATGATGATTCATTTCTCACGAATTTACCCGTTGACTAGATTTTATCATATCCATGTATGTATCGTGATGTCATCCATGACATTTGGAAGGTTCATGAACCATGTGACACAAAACATGTACATATATATATGCAAAAATTTTGACTCTTATTGTAAAATTATGCATAATTATTTATATTAATTTCTAGTTCGTATTAGTTGCATTTATATTAATAAGTTCATGATAACATATAGACATATTCCACGTACATGGATGAGCTTATGAGGTCATCCGAGGGCACAATTGATCAACCATGCCATCCTCCACTAGAGCATGCTTCCATGGATTCTCCCCTACCTCCACCTCCACCTCATAACACTCATGTGGAGGAGAGTCACTATGTACAACCACATGGACCAACAATTGAGGCATAATTTTTTATTCCTAAGATTTCAACATTTTATTTTTTTAAATACACATATATGCTAATTAATTTATAGACTAATTATAACTTTTCCTTTCCATTGTGTACACAGACCCATATGCAGAGCGTTGTTGATGTCACAGTGATGTGGACAAGTGAGTGGGATGTTGGGTGGAAAGGCACTGACGACATGGGTCCATCGATGCATGCCCCAATCATTGAGCCATAGGCAGGGGGGCACCAAACTCATATTCATCAGACCCCCATCCTATCTAACTTGCATTTGGACTCAAATGAGGTTAGTAGATTCATATTGTAATTAAAACAGTGGTTCAAAATCATTTATTTCCATATTGTTTATTTTGTACAAATAATGATCTAATTAGTTTGAATTTGAATGTGTTATATTGCAATACGAGCTTATGGGCACTTACTTTACATGACCGAACTCACATAGGAGTTATGGTGGTACTTATAGTGGATAGTTTGTATATTTTCTAGCATATTTCATAGGAAACATTCACATGTGATACAAACTTTGTATATTTTCATACACCAATGTTTTATGGATCTACATGAACATTATTTTAGTTTATGGATGCTTATTATTTCAGTTTATGGATGTTCAAGTAATATTTGTAATTTGTATATATTTTCATATGCATTGTTTATTGATACATTCATTATTTTAGTTTATGGATTTGTATTAATCTTGTTTATGGATGTTCATTAATTTTTTAAGTTTATGGATCTATTAAAATTATTCCGATAGTTAAATTTTTTTCCTATATACTATAACTTTTATTACAAAATATAATAATTTTGTTTTTTAGTTTTGTATGCTATGAAAATAAGTACAATCTTAAGTTATGATGCAAGTCACTTTTATACTTAAAATGAACTAAAATATATGATGTTTTAATTAAAAAACATAAATAGGATTGAAATAAGTTTTAAAATCAATTTTAAAATATGTCTAGTAAACAATGAATAAGTTTTATTCAATTTTATTTATTTTGAGGTTATTTACAATAGCTTAGTCATAATATGATATGAGTGCAATCTTACTATGATGAAAGTCACTTTGATACTTAAAATAAATTAAAATATATCATGTATCAATTTAATATTGAACATGGAAATAATTACAATCATGCTTCATATTATTTTGTAGAAAGTGTCTTTTAGTGCAATCAACATGTATGTTATTACAATTAAATTTTAAAAATAAATTATTTGAATTCTAAAGTCATCCATGCTATAATAAAAAATCTATATATGAAATTTTCGTGACCCAACCATATACAATTTCATGGTCAACCTTTTTAAGTATTTCAACTAATTTATTATCTCAAGGTCCAATTAAAAAACACAAATAATATTGAAACAAGTTGTATTCAATTTTAAAAGATGTCATGTAAAGAACAAATAAGTTTTATTAATTTTTTTTTTGAGATTATCTACAAGAGCTTATTCATAACATGAAATTAATGCATCTAGTGCAAGCAATTTTCTTCCCTTTCTCTCTCCTCTCCATCTATATTGATATCTCCCTCCATAGCTCCTTCTTTGTATCTCTATCTAACCCACCCATACAAATACACCTTCTCTCTTCACATCTATCTATCTCTCCCTCCCTCCCTCTATATCTCTCTTCTTCCCTCTCTCTCCCTTCCATATATATCTCTATCTCCATCTGTTTCTCATTCTTCCTCTATCTACATCACCCCACAAACATACAAATTTTTTCTCCATATCTATTTATATCTCCCTCCCTTTCCCACTCTCTCATCCCCTTCCTTCTCTCCCACTCTCTCTCTCTTTCTTCCCCTTCTCTCCCTCATTTTCCCCTTCTATCTCTCTTGCCTCATACTCTCCTCTCCCCCTCTCTTATTCTCCCTTGTGACTCCCTATCTATCTCTTCACCTTTCTCTCTCTATATGTCTTTCTTCTTACCTCCCTCTCTTTGCCCCTCCAACTCCATCTCTCTCTCTCCCTCCCTCTCAAGTCCTCTATCTCTTCCTTCATCTCTCCCCCTTTCTCTCCCACCTACCTTTGTCTCTCCCCGTCCAACTCCATCTCTCTCTCCCCTCCCTCTCAATTCCTTTTCTCTTACTTCATCTCTCTCCCACCCCCCTCTGCCTTTCCCTATCATCTCTCTCTCTCTCTTTGTTCTCCAACTTTGTTGACTATCCCCCTCCCTCTCTCATTTATTCTCCCCCTTCTCTCAGGATCTCCTTCTTTGTATTTCTATCTAACCCCCAAACATGCACACTCCCTCTGCATCTATTCCTTGTCACTCCTTCTCTCTCTCTCTCCACCTTTCTCTATATATGTCCTGATCTTCTTCCTTTCCTATCTTTTCCGCCAAATCCATCTCTAAAGTTCCCTCTTTTTCTCGTCCATTCTCTCCTCCTCTCCCTCTCTCGATCTTTGAGTACCCCTGTCTCTCTCTCTCTTACCCTTCTCTCCCTATCTCTCTCCTCTCCTTCTCTCTTTCTTCAATCCTCCTCTTCTCTCTCCCTCACTTTATCTCCATCTCTCCCTTGTCACTCCCTTTGTCTCCAACTCTGTCACTCTAGGTCTTTGTTCTCTTCCCATATATATTTGGAGTTAATATAAATCCTAATATATTAATTACATTGTAGGTGTGGTCTATATTAGAATTAGATCTGAGGAATTTTTATTTTCAAATAAATGAATGGACAAGTTCGATTTCAAGAAAATATTCTTTGTCAAATACAACATCCAACACATCATATGACATGTACTGGAACAAGTTTTAAGTTTCAAATGAAAAAATAACATATTTAATTTAAATATCATTTATATCACCACTTATCAGATTGGAATCAAATGGTTTGTTTTGGTTAATAGTAAGTCAGAAAAACCGTAGAGGCAATCCATACCACTGTTTTACTACATATTTAGAAAATACACCACTAACAAATCATTGGAGAAATTCGCAAAATTTAGCAGACGGTTATACCAATCTCCACCTCTTGTTTGAATGAGTCAACACTCCTAGTACCGGCTCATTATTATATATTTAGAAAATACACCACTAACAAATCATTGGAGAAATTCGCAAAATTTAGCAGACGGTTATACCAATCTCCACCTCTTGTTTGAATGAGTCAACACTCTTAGTACCGGCTCATTATTATATATCTGTATTTTTGTTATCTCATAAAGAATTGATTGTTTGAAGTTGAAATTTTTGATGGTTTGAAATTGAAATTTTAATTAAATTTATGTTAGTACTAAATTTTTAAATTAA
>APFE030088409.1:73197-87124 GCA_000404065.3 Pinus taeda
AAACTATTTTGAAATTATATTAATAAAATTGTTAAAATATATTAGCATATTTCAATATAAAAAATCTTATTAAAATCATATTAAAGGAAAAATAACAAAACAAAAAACATCAAGATGAGGTTGGGCCAAATAATCACAAAAAAAGTTTAGATGAAGTTGCACCAACAAAATATTAATGAGAAAGGGACAAGTTGCACCAACAAAATATTAATAATTAGGAAGCCACAAACTTGAAATCTTTAATACTAACAAATAGAGTAGGTTAATGAGGCCACAATTTTGCTTGAAAAATAACGGAAATTCTCACAAGATTTTGATTAAAATCCAATAGAAATATTTGGAAATATGGGTTACAACACTCAAGCTTCAGGATTTTGGGTACCCCCGAGGTTTTTGATCATGATGAATCTATTTCCACCATAATAATAATAAAAAAAAAAAAAAAAAAAGCAATCTTATGGTTGGATTTTTTCAAATAAAAAATGGTACGAAAAATTGCTTTCCAAGCAAAATGGTGATTTAGTTTCTGGATAGTAAATGCGTTATTCAAGATATAATAAATCAAGCGAGTGGAAATGCTCCTTTGATCATTTAATCAATGGATAAGACCACGTTGTATATTTGATTGGATTTTCATGAATTAAATTGATGAGATTAGAAACAATTGGGATATTGTCATACTCATCTTTGTAGAGCTAATCTTCTTTCCTCTAACTTAATGTCTCAGGAAATAATGTCCTAATTCCTAGCACATTGTTCATTGGAAAGTGAATTTTGCAAAATAAAATTGAGCAAAGAATGAGCAATGTTAGTTTGATCACAGACCCAAAAGGAAAGGTTAGGTTGTTTTGGAGACGGAATTGTCATGGAACTAATGAGATTTTGAAAAATTGAGGGAATGAATTGTTCCTCAATATGGTCACCAAAAAATATGTTGATATTATTATACGATTAATAAATCCTAACAAATCAACTCCCTCGAATCTCATTCTCACATTGAGATAATGAGACACGCTAACTCATATATGAAGGGGTGTGGGATTATTTAATGTCTTGTATAATTTTATTGGATTTTTAACAAGTGTAGAAAATTAGAGAAGCAATTAAAATAGTTGTATATACATTAGTACAATAAATAAAATTGAAATAAATAAATCTACAACATATAAACATAAAATTCAAAATGAAATATTAGACAGAAGCAATGAACTAATGAGAGCATAGGCTTGAAGCCCAAGGTTCTATAGAGCATAAGTTGTTATAATTACAAACAATGCAGTAAGATAATCAAGATTGGGGCTAGAGCCTTGTATCCTGTAAAGCATAAGCTACTAAAAATAAATAAGCAAACTGTTGAGAAATGATATAAAAAAATCAAACATAGAGAGGTATATAAACAGGTATTTGATGAATCAAAGACCAATTTTTATTAAAATGAGACAAAGTACAACCAAAACTCTAACTTTAAGCCTTTGCAAAGATTTTTGACTAACCCAATTATAGAATATTGCAATGTAAAGCTATCATATACAATAATTCGAGCAAGAAACAAGAGTAGCAGCAAAATGAAATCCTTCAAGCGAGTAAGATGTGGGCAACTTCCTTTTCTAAAAATAAGTAGTTGTTAGCACTAGTAGTAGTTTAGTCTGGCCTTCAAACAATAATTAAAATAATCACAAAGACACAATATACCTAAATAATAAGTAGTAATTTCAATGGAGTCACCTAGTTTGTTACCCCTAGATGATATAGAGTTGTTGTCACCATCAGGTTAGCATCATACTTTGTGAGAAACTAGAAAAATTAGCGGAATGGTAAGAACCAGAAGTTATAACATACCTCTCCCTCAACGATTCTCTTTCTGCCTTCATAGATTTCTCCTCTTTTTATGAAGGCTTCAAGCAATTTTAGTAGTTTTTCTTCAGGCTTAAAGATTGAATTAGTTGGATCTTTAATCAAATATGATTACATAAATAAGAGGAGAAACTTGTAAAGGTTGTTAAAATAATTAAATTAAGACTAGACTTTGATAGATGGGACCCTCTTTAATCCATTCAATCAAGTTTCCTCTTTCTTTTATCATAAATAGTCATTATGTGTCATTTATCTGTTGACATTTTTTCATTTCAAATCAATTTGTTAGTTGTAACATATAACACAAATAAGAATTAACCATCATAAATGAACAAGCATTGCATAAAATTCATCATTAAAGTAACCATTGCATAAACTAAAAAAAAAAAATGAATCCTTGTACCTCCATGTTTCTTATTACTCCATAAAGAGTCATATCCAAGTGGTACCACAAAATACGGAGCATAATATGTACATAAATATAACCATTCTCCTCAAACTGATAAGTTGTAAAAATGACAAGTGCAATATCCGGCGATCAGTTTACACAAATAACTTCACCTCATAAACATATTAAAAAATTTGCAAACCAAGTAAGGTAACCTATATTGTAGCATAAGTCATGTGCACAAAAAAAGAACCCTAATCATTTCCTCTACCCATGAGAAGGATATGATTCTGCTTGTTGCTCCAACTTTTGTGGATGTGAAGTGACTGAGTGAGATGATGCGTGAGAAGAACTAGAGGGTGAGGCTTATATGTTTTTTGCTTGTTCACATGCAATTGTCATGGGAATGACAGTGAATTTTGCTGGTTAAGTAGCAGGAGCAACCATTATTATAGGCTACTTATAATTCTGATGTGCAAAAGGAGTATGATGAGTAGCAGGGGTAGATGGTAGGGGTGTTTCAGGAGGAGTGTGAGCTATTTGTGAGGTAGCTTACCGTAAGTGTGATATGTGGGAGTGGCGAAGGGGGTTATGTGGTGAAACAACATGCCAACCATGTATAGATTTCACAGGTTGTGCAGAAATTGTTCTTCGCCAACCATCATTGTTTGGTCAACAAGAGGGGCAGAAACATGCGGAGGAACATGAAAGACTATAAAAGGTTGTTGTAGCAAAGGAGGTTGTTTTGTTTCTAATTATATCATAGTTTGAGGTTCCATCTGACCCAACAAATTAATGACACCATTGTTAAGCAAATTTCTTAGTTCCTGGGGATCTACATCAAAGTGGATAGAGACCCTTGGTCTCCTATCACTTCTTAAACAAAAATGGTGATCTCTATTTCTGGTCCCTCTGCCCCTACCTCTCCATCTATTCCTATTGAAAAACTCATTCTGCATAAATGAATGACTAATTCCACACAAGTGATTAATGATTCAGTGCCATTTGTTATTTCAAGAACGAAACACTAATCTTGAAGAAAAAATACAAGGAAAAAGTAATCAAATAGGGATAAGGAAAAAATTCGTATGTAAAAAGATCAATACAGGTAATAGCATGAACTTTTAAACAAAGTTGATGGTTAATTTGAAGCAAATGCCTTTTTTCTTTTCACAAAACAAACAAATTCCAACATATATATGGAGTCATGAGTCTTTGTAATACAAAATAGTAGTAAGAGAAACAACGTGAAGGGTCCATCCCTTTTTTATTTTACGATTTTTAGAACAAACCTATAATGGAGGAGATGAAAACAAAGTGAGACATCATAATCGAAAGATCCCAGTAACAAAATTATACAATTTTCAACATAGGCTTGAATTAAGAACCCTAATGCAATGGTCCATTGCGATTTCACATTAAAATGCTTGCAGGTTGCCTCGTAGGAAATCATAATACGATAGGGGCTAAAATAGACTCAAAGAATGTTTCATGCAACCGCACCATAATGGATCAAGAAACATATAAACCCTCATAGTGGCAAGTTCGTTTATTTATTTGGACTGTGCATTCAAATTTTCCAATGATCGAACCAAACAAAAATATGAGCAGATCCCTGTGCATGGCCTTCACATGGGTTTTGTGCTCAAGACCCTGAGGCCTGAGAGCTCCTGCATGTGGTTAATTAGACTAAACAAAGAATAATACACTCAAGTAGGAATAATAACAATAAACCCATTTTTAACCATAAACACAAAGCGTAACAGGACATAATATGATGAGATGTGTTGTCAATTCTCGAAGCCTCATAGATTCAAACCCAACACTGTTTCTCTCCGTGAGATTCAAAAGTACTAGAAGAGTACCGATCAGTTGATAAGGAAGTTTCCATTCCAACACTTGGTGAGAGAGATCACTCGAGATTTCAAGGTAGATTTGAGGTTCTTGTCATTAGTTGTGGTAGCCATGCAAGAAGTGATGGAGGCATATTGGGTCGGGATATTTGAGGTCACCAAACTGTGTGCCATCCACGTGAAAGAGGGTGACCATCATGCCTAAAGACATGCAAGAAGTGATGGAGGCATATTGGGTCAGGATATTTGAGGTCACCAACCTGTGTGCCATCCACATGAAAGAGGGTGACCATCATGCCTAAAGACATCAAGCTCGCTTGATGTATCCACAGAGAGAGGGCATATATAATAATCGATCTCAGTTTTGTGGTCAATACAACAATGTGTTTTCACACCACCGTATGTTTCTTTATCAAATTTGTTGCACTCTCTTGCCCTCTTCAATCCTTATTATATAGATATTCATTTTTTATTTATTTTTAATTAGACTAATTGTAGGCCAGGGTTAGTTTATTGATTTATTTACTATTGGGATGTTATTATCATGATTTCTGAAGTTTGGTTAACCTTGGATGCCTCTTGGAATAGTTTGATTCCCCAAAATCCCATTTTAAAATGTTAAAATACATTAGATAATATAATATTAATAAATTAATATGAAAGAAAAATCAACATTAATTACATTAGTGAAAAACCAATTTTAATAATTGAAAAATGAAAATTAATTATAATAATAAATTAATCAGATAATATTTATTTTAACTTAAATAATTTAGTATTGATTTACAAGTTTTTTGGTTGTATATCTTCGAATTACTAGCTTTTTTTTTTCTATTCTTTCATAAGTTATTATTTAAATGGAAAGGGTTGTGCAAGAACTATCTCTATAAATTACGCAGTCACTACCACCAAGGGTTGTGCAATCACTATCATCAGGCGTTGCACAATTACTACCATTAGGCATTGTGCATTCACTATATCTATCAATTGTGTTGTAACACCCCAAGCTCCATGAAGGAATTAATGTGGTTATTAAATTCAGTTTTATATTTTCTGCATTAATTTATTTTATATTATGACAATGACTAAGGCTGGAAAGTTAGAGTACAATTTGTTACCTAATTTATGATTAATTAGGAATACTGACATGTTAATAAACATATATTGTTTACTATAATTAAAAGAAACATTTATTAAGAAACAGTTACACCCCTGCCCTGGAAAGGGAATATAGAGAGGAAAAAAAGGAAAGTGGGGGCTATCATAGAGCTGGGGGAAAAGAAACCATTGGGAAGTCACTCAACTACAGTAAAACAAAGTGCATGACTTGAGGAAGGACAATGAAGTCCTTAGGCCCAAGGCACCAACTGTAGCTGGATAAAATCCAGGTGAAATAGAGAAAGTGCTCGAGGGAGAACCTCAATGTGATTGCCGGCTCGTGGCTGGGAGGAGAGACTTTCCAGATAGATCTAGATTTACATATTGAGAATTAAGTTCAGATAATTATCATAAATTTCGTTTGAAGAAAATCTTATATTAGTTTAAAGAAAGTTATTTGGTTATAAGACTAGAGCCAAATAGAATATTTATACGGTAACACACAATATTATAGTAAGGCTCAACCTTGAATGAAGAAAAAATATAGGTTTATTGCATGATAATTCTATCAACATAATGTATAGGTAGCAATATTGAACAGTCACCCATAAGGGAGTTATGCTTGAATTATTTTTCTTTTCCCACAGGTGGTATACTGTAATAAGGTATTTTCTTTGACGAATAGGTAATATGTTGTAATAACCAATTTCTTTAATGAATCGAAGATATACTGTGAAAAGCAACTACGGTCGAGTTATGAAAACATGTGACTGCATTATTAGAATCTGATAGAATCATTCATAACATAACTATGACGTTTCTAAAATCTAGTGGAGTAACCCTCTATGATGGAGTCGAAGTATAGTTATAAATTGATAACAGAGGATCTATTAAAAACCAAAAAGAGGAATCTCCTATCTCGGCAAAGACTGAAAATCATCATTCCATTTCAAACAACAAGGAAAATGAATAAACGATAAAGAGGAGACAAATCTTTAACCAACAACTAACTAATTACATCAGAGAAGAACAACAAGAAGCAAATTAGCATTCTTGATAGGACGACATCATAACCGTTAGCACAATCATGAATCACTTCTAGAAAGTGGCAATAGAGCCACAACCGACATAATGAAAAAGTAAATAATTGCATACGGGATTAAAACGAAAACGGTTTCAGAAAAATTAAATACTGAGGGTGTAAGTTGAAGAAAGAGACGAAAGGCCTCAAGTTATCAAATTCCTCTAATTTCCTGTCTTCCAGGGTTCCTTAAATACAAATAACTTATAATTACAGTCGCAGCCTCATGAGTCTCAAAAGACAAACCCTGAATCTTATCTTCAAAATACACAGATTTCCTAAGGACGACAATCTAAGCCTCGCTTATAACCTTTTGAATTAAAGAGATAAAGACAGTAAAAATAGGCTAAGCCTTTCGTTAGAGAAAAAATTGCTTCAGACAACCAAAATCGAAAGACGACCAACTTAGAGAGCTCATTCAAATAGGACCCAACCTGTGACAATTGTGAAATAAATAAGTTTGCGGGGATCCTGGAGAGGCAAGCTTAGAACACAAAGGTACCTTGACAACAGCATAGTTACCTGCATAAACATCACGGTAATTCTCAGAACTTGCGAGAAGGGGTTTGTAATGCTTTTAAAGTATAACAAGAATAAATATGAGAAATTCCTCCTTACCTAGGTTTCGAGTATTCCTCTCATGAGTCGCCCACCTACAGTAGACAGAATCCTTCACGAGGTTAGACACCTTATGACAATGGAAAACAGTAAATGGTAAAGACCGTTGGGAAGAAACTTACCTCCGTTAAACCAGCGTTGGAAAACACCATCCCCCGCTGAAATTGAGAGACCATGTGTTGATTTTGGCTAGCATAAAGCATGCATTAACCCTATGAATCAAAAGGTTTTCAAATTATAGGCATTAAAAATCAAAGAGCGATACGAACTGAGAACGTGGCACTGGTTACCTCCCTGCAGATGTCAAATGGTTGAATCCATGAACCAAGGACAAAGGACGCAGGATCAGCTGAGAAACTAAGGGCCGCAGTCGTAACAGAGTGACCAACACTCTCACCCCTAGGACGCAAATGAGCTCAGGTTCAATTGGAGACGGTGAGTTGGGCAATGGGAAAAGCCCTAAACCCTTCCTACCGTCAGATCATTTCAACCAAATCAACAGACCATGAATACACCAGGTATCGCTGTGAGACCCAACGGAAGGATGGATGCATGCGCTAGAATAGCCCCGATGCAAGCCGCATGGTTGAATGGATGAAGGTTTGCAACCCAAGGCTGAGTGTAACGCCCTCGAGTCTCGGGCAGACATGCACGATGGGCGGGCGCCCCGTGCACGGCGGCAGGCGCTTCTTGGCACGACAGCGAGTAGTGCGACGAGCGGGTGAACATCTCTTCACGGTGGTTGGACGTGGGCACGACCCGGGTGGGCTCCCTTACACGATGGGCGGGTGGCCCGAGGAGTTGATGTGCGACGTGCACGATGGACGCTTAGGCACGACAAACTGAGGTGCGGTCACCCGAGCTGCGGATGAGCAGCGAGTTAGTATGCGGTTGCAGTCACCCGACGAGCCGGTGCGGTGGACTGACGGGCGATCTGTGGGCGACCCGCGCACGATGGGTGGGCGACCCGCGCCCAATGGGCGAATGACCGAGCGACAGACATGACGATGGCGTTATGTGGTGAACGCGGTATGGTTCGATGAAGGCGCGGCACGGTTGAGCAGCAGACGACGAGTGCGGAGGAAGGGCGGCCTGGGCGGGCGTCCCTTCATGCGACGGGCAGACAGTGCGACGACAACCGGGCGACATGCGAAATGTGACGAACAGGACGACGTTGATGGGTGCGACGAAAGATTTTCACATGTATACAATGACAGGCACTTGGGCCGGGATATGGCTAAGTGTGAGCGCACATATTAATGCACATGAATTATCATGGATTGTACGCATATATACATATGCGTGGATTAATATAACACATATAAATGTTACATGGTTTATATGTAAGAATAAAGCATGTAATAAAATATAATATTAAAATAACATATGTACACATGGGCTTATATTGGATAATGGAGGACGGCTCCTTAATACATATGAGGAGAGCGTATGTATGGATGCTTATACCTATGCGTGGGTGAATTAATAAAACATATTATATGGTGGTTGGACGCACATATAAATATGTGTGTGGAGAATTAAATAAAATAATATATGTGGGCTTATATGCATGATAATGGGGTCGGCCATGGATGATGTGCCCCCATTACAACATAAAGAAGAGCGTATATGTAATGGAGAATAAAATAAAGAAAAGCCGACATGATATTTGTATGGTTGTGGGCGTATGTGGAAAATATGGGGGTCGGCCAAGCCCCCCTTAAAAACATACGTGGGAGCATATAAATATGGAGAGCATGAGGCTCATTTCATCATCAACTTTCGCTCTACGTTCCTCTTCGCATAAGGACAAGGGATATGTGAAGGCCTTAAGGAATGCGCATTCTCTTATGCGCATGAATGAGGAGTAACATCGCATATTTCAGATTGGTTGTGTGGAGTATGGGCTCGGTTGAGGAAGGCTGTCGTATATGTTATGATACTGGGTTGTGAAGGAGTTTTGTACACGGTTGGGTGCAAAATTGTATGAGTATCTTGGGCGACCCGTGTGGGTATCCACTCATAAGAAAAGGTGCAGAATTGTGTATGTAAAAGGCTTCTCATGCCTTGTTGTAAATATTCTTATGTGTTGGCTGTGGACATTACCCGGCACACTTGTTGTATTATTGAAGAAATTCTGAGATAATATATTGTGGGCAGACTTTACCGGGAGTTTCCCCTCCCATTATTTATTGTTGTTTGCAATTGTGATTCGGTTTAATTGCACATAAGAATGTTAAGAATGGTTTATGATGAATTATGAATATTAACGCTTTTACATGGTTATAAGTTAACGGCTAAAGCATGTTAATGTCGGTTAAGGCGTAGTCCATATGTGTGGTTATTGAACAAATAAGCGTACACGGTGGTGCCGCACCCGCCCAATAAGAAAAAAATAGATTGGGGGTGTGACAGGTGGTATCAGAGCTCGGTCTAGAGCTGGTGAGCAAGGTTGCTCGAACAGTGGAAGCAGGTGCTTGCGAAGTGAAGGAAGTCATTTTCACACGAAGTGAAACAAGGGCCGGTTCATGGTTGCAGGGACTTGGTAAAGCTGGTAAAGGTTGGAACCGAGTTTCGTGGAGTAGTGCAGACGGTACTACGTGCTGGTCATATGATTTGGGAACTTGTCAGGTGGACAAGCGGGACTGCGCATGGACAGGTATACACTATTTGGGCGTTTGGACGAAGTACGAGTCGGGGAAGACGAAGAACAAGGCATGGAAATTTCGGAAGAAGGTGAAGGGAAGCTCTTGCTTACCTTATACAGGTTGAAGCGGTGGAAAAAGGAGAACCCCCGTATTTGTGACGAACTTGCAGTCTTGGAAAAAAACGTTGAAGAAGAACTTCTTCAACTTGGTTGGATAATGGGGCAAAACGAGGTTGCTGATTGTACTACCGAGGAAGAGGAATTTTTGATGACCGATGATGTTGCAGACATGACCGTGACCGAGGATGAACTTGAGCTTGATCAAGTTGGGCCAGGATCGTGCAGTTTGCATACATACATAAATGAGGACACTCGTATGGAAGAACACCATGATGATGAGGACATGATGGATGATGAGCCAGGATCGTGCAACTTATCAACATGGATGGATGAAGTAAGTATTGATACATGTGTTTCATTTGGGCATTTGGTAGATGGACCGTGTGCAGAAAGAGGCAAAACCAGTTTGCCGATGCTATGGAGCATCTTACCATGGGTGTTCACGATGGAGCCTTGTATGGAAAAACAAGGATTGTTAATGTTTGCAGGACTTGTTGGGGTTGATTATGACCTTGTGGCAGAAGGTACAGAGACTCGTGACAAGGGTGGAACTTGATGATCGTTGTGGATGATTGAGTCATGCTTTAGCCACATGGCTAAGTGCCCGGCATGACCCATGGAACGTTTAAAGGGCACACGCTTGGTGATGTTTTGGGTGGACTTCTCATGGCCGAGACCAAGAGCAAGTCTTGGTGACACTTAGGTGGAGGAGCTATGATGGAGGAAATTCACGACATGACTTGATGATGAGGTTGGTGACCGAGTTCACTAAACCGAAGATGGCAGCTTGGATGAGGATGACCGGTCGTTGTGATGAGTCTACTTGGTTGGGCTACATGGGCAACTTAGGCATGGACATCAGGCTGGGGACTTGGATGGAGTTGTGAGCGACTATGGAGCATTCCTACTACATGGAGAGCTGAGGCATCTTGTAGGGACCTTTGGTCGAGACTTGTATGCTTGCTGAGATGTTGGATGGGGATGGTTTATGGAGCTCATGATGACATGAGATTGTCGTGACTTTAGGGACTTGATACATGGTGGACTTGGAGATCCGATGCATTGAGGAACTGAGGGCAGAGTCTTTGGTGCAGTATGGGATGCACACTTTCAAACCCCATGCATGGGACATGGCTTGGAAGAGTGACTTGATGTGGAGGATCGATGAGACACTTTGAGGTGATGGGATCACGATGATGATGATGCCTTGGTGGCGCACTTGGGCATAGGTTGAGCCGAGACTCAACTACTTTACACTTATCGATTCTTCATGAGTCGAGGATGTGGCTGATGTTCGAGAAACAGTTGATAGAGACATGATTATGTTCACTCTCATGGATTGAGCGCGATGGTTGGATTAGCTACCCAACTAGTTCAGACATGGGGCCAGAAAGTGTACAGGGAAGTGTTGACATTATGATGGAGTATCGTGGCATGAGTTCACACGACGATCATTGGGATGACGATCTTGGTGGAGAGCTACCGAGATGGTATGTTGTCGAGGACGACAACGATTTCAGGTGGAGGAGGATGTAATGCCCTCGAGTCTCGGGCAGACGTGCACGATGGGCGGGCGCCCCGTGCATGACGGCGGGCGCTTCTTGGCACGACAGTGAGCAGTGCGACGAGCGGGTGAACATCTCTTCACGGCGGTTGGATGTGGGCACGACCCGGGCGGGCGCCCTTGCACGATGGGCAGGCGGCCCGACAAGTTGATGTGCGACGTGCACGATGGACGATTAGGCACGGAAAACTGAGGTGCGGTCACCCGAGCTGTGGATGAGCAGTGAGTTAGTATGCGGTTGCAGTCCCCCGACGAGCCGGTGCGGTGGACTGACGGGCGATCCGTGGACGACCCGCGCACGATGGGCGGGCGACCAACGGGCGACCCGCGCCCAATGGGCGAACAACCGAGCGACAGACATGACGATGGCGTTATGTGGTGAACGCGGTATGGTTCGACGAAGGCGCGGCACGGTTGAGCAGCAGACGACGAGCGCGGAGGAAGGGCGGCCCGGGCGGGCGTCCCTTCATGCGATGGGCGGACAGTGCGACGACAACCGGGCGACATGCGAAATGTGACGAACATGACGACGTTGATGGGTGCGACGAAAGATTGTCACATGTATACAACGACAGGCACTTGGGCCGGGATATGGCTAAGTGTGAGCGCACATATTAATGCACATGAATTATCATGGCTTGTACGCATATATACATATGCGTGGATTAACATAACACATATAAACGTTACATGGCTTATACGTAAGAATAAAGCATGTAATAAAATATAATATTAAAATAACATATGTACACATGGGCTTATATGTGAAAATGGAGGACGGCTCCTTAATACATATGAGGAGAGCGTATGTATGGATGGTTATACCTATGCGTGGGTGAATTAATAAAAGATATTATATGGTGGCTGGACGCACATATAAATATGTGTGTGGAGAATTAAATAAAATAATATACGTGGGCTTATATGCATGATAATGGGGTCGGCCATGGATGATGTGCCCCCATTACAACATAAAGAAGAGCGTATATGTAATGGAGAATAAAATAAAGTAAAGCCGACATGATATTTGTATGGTTGTGGGCGTATGTGGCAAATATGGGGGTCGGCCAAGCCCCTCTTAAAAACATACGTGGGAGCATATAAATATGGAGAGCATGAGGCTCATTTCATCATCAACTTTCGCTCTACGTTCCTCTTCGCATAAGGACAAGGGATATGTGAAGGCCTTAAGGAATGCGCATTCTCTTATGCGCATGAATGAGGAGTAACATCGCATATTTCGGATTGGTTGTGTGGAGTATGGGCTCGGTTGAGGAAGGTTGTCGTATATGTTATGATACCGGGTTGTGAAGGAGTTTTGTACACGGTTGGGTGCAGAATTGTATGAGTATCTTGGGCGACCCGTGTGGGTATCCGCTCATAAGCAAAGGTGCAAAATTGTGTATGTAAAACGCTTCTCATTCCTTGTTGTAAATATTCTTAAGTGTTGGCCGTGGACATTACCCGGCACACTTGTTGTATTATTGAAGAAATTCTGAGATAATATATTGTGGGCAGACTTTACCGGGAGTTGCCCCTCCCATTCTTTATTGTTGTTTGCAATTGTTATTCGGTTTAATTGCACATAAGAATGTTAAGAATGGTTTATGATGAATTAAGAAGATTAACGCTTTTACATGGTTATAAGTTAACGGCTAAAGCATGTTAATGTCGGTTAAGGCGTAGTCCATATGTGCGGTTATTGAACAAATAAGCGTACACGGTGGTGCCGCACGTGCCCAATAAGAAAAAAATAGATTGGGGGCATGACACTAAGTGATGGGAGGGAGGCCATGTGAAACATTAAGGCATGGTAGAGAAGCATGTTGCAGCATTTAACACAATTCATAAATCAATTATCGTGCCATAAAAATTTGCACTTACCTTCGTCGCTTTAGGACCTCGTGGTATAAGGCTTAGGTGTAATATTTAAAGTTTTAAATATGTTTTTATATATATGTGTGTGTATGTTTTTTTTTAAACTGCTAGCTATTACAAGTGCAATGTTTATTTCTAAAGGCTACACAAGCATTATCATCAATAACCAAGCAAGCTCTGAATTCTAGGGGTAGACATTGACTGCTAGGCTTGTTAGGAAGGAGTGCGTTATGTTGCAAGCTAGGCATGTGAAAGAAAGTGACTTTGACACTTAGAATCTTATAGGAATATTTGAGCACTTAGACAACATGACCAATCATGAAGTGACTATGGACAACTTAGACTGATAGATTGGAAGATCTCAAAGGTCCAAAATTTGGTTGTACGTAAAATTTTGGAGGGTGTTTGCTGCAACGACAACAAGTAGAAGGATAAATTTTGGTTTCTATCCAAAATAATTGAATGATGTGAGGATCAACGATGGGGGCTTATCCATTATTTACGAGTAATACAATCATTTGTCTCATGCAAAGAAAAACATGTGCTTCTTCTTACAAGTTTCTTAGTGAGAGACTCATGCACACTAAGTTTCCTTCTAGTACATGCACATAGACAATCACTAATAAGAAATACACTCATTCACGTGCCATGCAATAGTCCACATTTAACTAGTCACGCACAAGTGAAGAACTCATGTATGCATACTGAGCCACAGTTAACTAGTCAACAACATTAATCTTAATAATAAATATTACAATATTATTAATAATAACAAATATTAGTATCATTATTAATATTAATAATACCTATTAAGAAAGAATATTAA
>APFE030088409.1:87976-98253 GCA_000404065.3 Pinus taeda
TTTTATCATAATCTAATTATTTATAAATTATAATTCTGGGTTAGGTGATATTCATGAACAAATCCTCTCAGTCTCCATAAAGCAATTGTTGTTAGTCATTACAATGACACAAAGAGTGCCCACAATATTTGTAACATTAAAATGAAGAGGTTCCATAAAACAACCCTAATCCTACGTAGTGAATACATGAAATAAATTCCAATAGTTAGACTTTTCGAACAACCATCCGTGAATTCAGGGTTGTAGAACTAAGCATCATCAAGGACCTGGCAGCAATATAATATATGTGTAACTTCTTAGCCATTCAACCAATGATATACTCATAGAGAAGAGGATTTGATGCAAGGATAAATTTCCTTCAAAGATCATTGGCGAGAGCATAACAAAATGATCATCTGTTTTAAATAATTCAATGGTGCCATGTAAATGCTTTGTTTTTCCTTTCAAACTTTCATTCCACATAAATCGTTTGTACAATAGTAGATGCTCCGAATCTACAGCCTTGGCGCAAGCGTTATCACTATTATAAAAGGGGGGCCCTTAGATACGTAATAGAGAGAGACTGCTACTTCTGTTATTCGGTACAAATCTATGGATAACACTTTTACATCTTACATTACTCAACACTTGTAAGTAGCAACAATCACCATAATTTATGTAAGCATTTAATCCATCAAACAACCACTGAAATCATTATCATACAATTACCTGGAGCAAGTATCCCATATTGATTACTAATTAATTGGTGATAGTAGGCATGATAATCCATCTTCCATCTACAGCTAGAAATGAAGACCTTCTACTTGGCCCTGGTAAAGGAAGTTGAGGAGTGTAAAGTTTTTCTGAAGAGCCATTCCCATTGTTCGAAATGGATGTGCACAAGGAGGATAATAGTTCATATGCAATGCTCTAGCTATTGCATCTCATTCAATATCACACCATTTGGAATCTCATGTATTTAGTCCTAGGATTCTACCGATCAACGACATAAATGACATCTTGGATAAACTTGTATTCAGAAACTCTATGACAGTCCTTCCATGGGTTTATCTCATTTGAAAAATCTTGCAGGCAATTGTTTAGTTTGAAATTTCATTTCAAAAATCTCGCGGGGAAACCCCTTAGTTTAAAATTTTGGTGGGCTCATAGCATTTGAAAATTTTCACACGGAGCCAGCATTGAATGCTATAATGGAGTTGTATGGAGTTGTCTTATCATTCAACACTTGTGATCACATCTGAAGTCAGAACTATAAAGCGAGTTACCAGAAATGTTCAGCACTTGCGATCACATCTGAAGTCAGAACTGTAAAACTAGCTACAAATGTTGAAGCAGAGTGACTGACAAATCGAGGGAACCTAGAGTTATCACACATGATCATTGTCATGTATGTATGGTGGGCATGTTATTAGGTACTATCATGGTATTGTTGGGATCTTGAGTTGAGTGAGGCCAAGGAGCAAAGAAATCTAATAAGGAAAAAAAAATCGCAATATTAATAGAACTTGACATTATTAAGAGTCTAAAGTCCTCCAAACCTATGAATTGTTTTGTTGGTCGAATGCTTTATTTTCGCTCATCAACAACCTATTATCGGTTAAATTTTAATAAAATTTCCTAACTATTTCCCTAACTTTTACTAGTCTTTTTTATGGAAATTTCATTACCAATAAAATATACAATTTAAAACAATTACAAAAGTTTAGAAATTTTAATTTCAATATTTTGAATTGTGAAATCAATATTGGAACTTATAAAGATGAAGATTGAAATTTTATATTTATTAAAATTATTAAAAATATTTCAATTAAACCCTATAAACTTACAATTGAATTCCAAAATGAAATTGAGGAAACATCACAATGAAATTTAAATATAAAAATATAAAAATATGTTTACAATAAATTTAAATATTATATATTTATGATAACAAAATACAATAAATATTACAGTATGTGATTTAAGTACATTTATTTAAAAAAAAATAATAATAAAAAAGGAGAAAGAATATATTTATATATATATTTTTAATATTTAAATTTATATATTTGATATGGTATTTAATGATAAACATATTATATATTAGATATGTGATTTATTTCTAAGATGCACAGTCACGTGATATTTTGTTTGTGAAATGAGAGATGGTTTTGAAGGGATCCTCCTTTACAGGGAGTAAGGAAAACTAGGGTTTGAAATAGGGGGCGACAGAAGTGAGCTGGTAACTATGGAGGGGCAAGGAAGAGGGAGCTCCACTCCCTCCTACAGTAACATAGTTTCGAACAAAGGTAGAGGGATGAGTCGGAACAAGCTCCAAAAATCTTTGGAGAATGAGACAAAAATTAATTGTTCCCAAAAGACGAAATGCAACAAACCCCAAGAAAAGGAAGGGACCCACGAGGAGGTTCAAAAGGATACAAATGCTGGAGACAGTGGTTAGAGGATGGAGGGTAGAGCTACAATGGGACCCTGCAAGCCCAAGTCTAATATTAAACCACGGGTGGTCCTGAATGATCCTGCTCTGAAGGTGCACAGAGATCACATGGCAACCTATGCGGTCATTTGCAAGTTTATGGGCATTTGGCCCACGGAGAAAGAACTATACACTTGGATAAAAAACACCTAGAAACCAAAAGGAGAGATAAATATACATCTTGGGTCTAAGGGTTTTTTCACCGTGGTATTCACAAACCTGGAGGATAAAGACAAAATTTTCAAAGGAGGACCATACTTCTATGTTGTTGCAGGCCTCTACATGCGACCTTGAATGATGAACTTTGTTCCGAAGTCAGAAACATTCACATCGGGTCTGGTATGGACTAGATTATATTCCTTACCTTTAGATTACTGGTTGTCGAAATCCTTGAAAGCTATAGGTAACAAATTAGGACATTTTATAAAGATATCAGAGGCAACTTTACGAGGCAAATACACATTCTTCGCCTCCATATGTGTAGAAATGGACTTATCGGGAGCACTCCTGGATGAAATCATCCTGGAAGTTTATGATGAGGAATGGGTTCAGGTAGTCAACTATGAACATACCCTTTTCAGATGTTGCAAATGTCATGAACATGGGCACCTCTTCAGAGAATTCCCACTCAACAAAAGAGAGGACAACCTGAAAAGCAACATCGGAAAAGACCCTGAAGGATACACCAAAGTGGCAAGCAGGGGGAAGGGAGGGGGAAGAAAGCACCAAAAGAAACCTAGTGAGAACAAGCTACCAAGTCACAATAGTTTTGAGATTTTTAGAAGAAGAGGCGGAAGAAAATGGGAGGAGTAAGGACCTAGAGAATATTTCAACAAAGAAAGGAAAAGAGGATAGCGTGGACATCACACAGGAAAATAATGAACTAAAGGAGGATCCACTAAGCACTATAGGGCTTGGAAGAGACCAAGAGATGACCCCAAGTGAAGGAGGAATGGAGGACCAAGACCTACAAGAGACTCTTGATAGGGAGAACCTTGAACTAGAACAATTTCTAGAATAGAGAACCAACAAAGGGATTGACTCTCTGCAACAAGAGGAGTTTGATAGAGTACAACAGCTATTCCTCCGAAGGTCCCAATCAAAGGCTGCAGGAGTCAAAAGGAACCATGAAATCCAGGAGAATAAAGGGGTCAAACAAATGGAGATTACATTAGGACACCCCACAAAATAACCCAGGCAAGAAAAGAGGAAGATGGAGACAGAATGATCTCCTGTCAGAATGTGGGAAAATCCTGATTAATTCAGGTAAGATGAAATATCTTACCAGTTACTCTTTCACAAACACATCATTATGAAGCTCACAACCTGGAACATTAGGGGGCTAGATAATAAGAGAAAGAAAAGAAATCTCAGTAACAGAATAAAAGAAGAAAAACCAGACATGGTGTTTATACATGAAACTAAATGCTCAGTAGACAGGATCAGAGTACTTCACAGCAAATGGCACAACAAATATGAGTTTCTTGAAGTCAAATCAAACAACATAGCGGGGGGAATTCTTATCCTATGGAATCTGCAGAAATTTGAAATCATAGATGCAGAAGCATCCAGAAATCACCTTTCAATGGTAACACAACCTTTGGGTGATAAAGAGTGCTACTTGATCACAAATGTTTATGGTCCTCAAATGATAGAAGACAAACTAAAGCTCCTCACCTCTCTGGAGGAACTCAGAGAGAGACACTCTATTTTCCCCTAGATTATGGGAGGGGACTTCGACATGATTAGATCCCTCTCTGAGAAAAAAGGGGGAAATAGAAGGTTAGGACAAGACTTACTTGTATTCCAGGACTTCTTAAACAACATGAGCCTGGTAAGTATGGAAACAATAAATGGCACCTTCACATGGAATAACAGGAGAGGGGGAATCACCCAGGTTGCCTCGAAATTAGATAGATTCATAATCTCGGAGGGTGTCCTCCTTTCCAGTCACACTATGACAGCTTGGATCCTTCCTTTTGGAGGCTTGGACCATTAGCCTGTCTAGTTGGAAGCTTCTTTTATTGGAACCCCGAGAAACAGACCTTTCAGGTTCGAAAATGCCTGGCTCACTCACCCTAACTTCATCACTAATATTAGAAATTGGTGGGTGGAAGACATGCCCACCCAGGGCACAAAAATGTTCCTCCTGCATTAGAGACTCAAACATATCAAACATAGGGTCAAAGAATGGAACAAAAATGAGTTCGGAAATATTTTTGAAGCCAAAAGAGAAGTAGAAAGAAAATTACAAGAAACTAATCAAATTCTCATCAAGGAAGGATTCACATAGGAAAGGAAAATATAGGCGGACTCTCTGCAGCAAGAATGGGACAATAGATGTTAGCAGGAGGAAATCTTCTGGAGACAGGAATCTAGAGTAAATTGGATTAAGGAAGGGGAGAGAAATACTAGATTCTTTCACAAGTCCACCATGAAGCACAAGGCTAATAACAAAATCACAAAACTCTTAGATCCACAAGGGAAAGAGTTAAATACTCACAAAGAAATGGAATTTGTTCTGGTGCAACATTTTCAAAGCATAGTAGAGGAAACAATTGTAGACAGATCTCAATTCATTAAGAGCTTCACAAAGTAAATTAAAAATTTGGTGACCAGGGAAGATAACTATAATCTCAACAGGCCAGTAACATAGGAAGATGTCAATGAAGTAATCAAGGAGATGCATAATGGGAGAGCTCTAGGCCCAGATGCATTCAATGTAGACTTCTTCAAAACATGCTAGGAAATAATCAGATGTGACATTCTAGATGTGTTGGAGGACTCAAGAAAATCAAGAATAGTTCTTAGAGTGATTAATGAATATTTCATAGCATTAATCCCTAAACAAGAAAATTCCATGACACCAGAAAGATTTAGACCCATAGATTTATGCAATGTGGTGTACAAAATCATTTCCAAAGTTATAGCTAACAGACTCAAACCTATACTACCAACGCTCGTGTCAGAGGAGCAAATAGGATATGTGGAAGGCAGACAAATTCTCAACAATATCATTAAATCTCACGAAGTGGTGCACTCCCTCAAGACCAATAAGCAGGCAGGGATGATAATACAACTGGACATAGCAAAAGCTTATGACAAGCTAAGTTGGCCTTACATAAAGCAAATCCTTAAAGATTATGGCTTTGACTACAACTGGATAAAGTGGGTCATGGCCCTGGTTACCTCAGTAAGCTACTCTATCCTTCTTAATGGCTCTCCATCAAGAACCTTCAAGCCTTCAAGGGGCCTTAGGCAAGGCAATCCTCTTTCCCCATTCCTCTTCATTCTCATGATGGAAGGATTGGGCAGAATGATCAACTCAACCAAGGAGGAAGGAAGAATGAAGGGGCTAAAACTCACTCAGAATGGAGACACATTGACTCATCAACAATTTGTGGATGATACTATGCTGCAGGGTACATCCACCATCGAGGAAGCCATAGCCTTCAAACAAATCCTACATGATTTCGCAATGGCTGCTGGCACGGAGGTAAGCCTCACAAAATCAAAAGTTTTCTTTTCTAATACAGATATTTCCATCCAAAGACATCTCTCCCAAATCCTGGGATTTCAAAGAGAGAATCTTCCCTCTAAATATCTGGGAATGCCTCTCACTGAAAAACCTCTAAATAAGGAAGTATGGGAGTCAGTTACAAATAAATTGGAGGACAAAGTCAATAACTGGACCAACATATCTTTAAATTTAGCAGGAAGACTAATTATTACAAAGGTTGTTCTACAAACCATTCCAGTTTTCATGTTCTTAGCGCTTCCTATCCCAAAAGGAGTTTCACAGCAGATCAGGAATATTCAAAGAAACTTTCTTTGGGACAAAGGGGAAGAGAAGAAGGAATGTGCCCTGGTAGCGTGGGAGAAGCTTTGCAAACCCAAAACCCATGGTGGTTTAGGACTCCACCACCCGGACACCCTAAGTAAAGTCTTGGGGGAAAAAATTTGGTGGAGATGACTAAAGGAAACCAACAATCCATGGTCCAAGCTATGGAAACAAAAGTATGCAATGGGTTGGCAGGAAAAGGACCACATTTGGATGTCAGGGCACATTAGGGGTGTTCTCATATCTGGAACAAGGCTTGGGAGAACAGAGCCTTAGTTCAGAAACATAGTTCCTGGGAGATAAGAAATGGGAATCTTGCCCAGTTTTGGGAGGACAACTGGCAGTAGGAACAAAATCTCTACAGAGAAGGTCTAGACAACATCAAAAATGACACTGTTAGCAAAGGACTAAAAAGTGTAAGGCACTTTTGGGATCAATCTAGAGAGGAAGGGAAATGGAGAATCTGGAAAGTTCCAGATTACAGTGCAGAGACCCCTTTGAAAACCCAAGCTAAAGTTCTTGAAGAGAATCTGGAAAAGAGGAAAATTTTAACTTCAACATCGAATGATCTACTAAGGTGGGGTCAAAAAATTATGGAAACTTAAACCTAAAATAAGCTAAAAGAATAATCACCGAATTTGACCATCCATATCTTGACAAGAAATGGAAAAACCTTTGGAGCAACCCTCACTAGATGAAGATCAAACTGTTCATGTGGCTAGTTCAGCATAAAAAGATTCTGACTTGGGAAAATCTTAGAAAAAAAGGATTTGAAGGTCCTTCAAAATGCCATTTATGTGGTTTGCAGGAGGAGACCATGGATCACATTCTCAACCTTTGCACATTCACCCCCTCCATATGGAATTAGGTCACCTCTATCTTCAACCAAACAGTTAGAAAGGACGATGACATTACTGTAACTTTAAAGAATTGGAGAGAAGTTTTCTTGGATAATGAGATAGTCAATGTAGCCTGGATACTGATTCCAGGTTTTTTGATCTGGGATGTGTTGAAAGAATGCAACCATAGGATCTTCAAAGATAAATCTGGTTTAACTCAAGGCATCGTGGTGCAGATCCTAAATCAGCTTAGAGAAATAGTTAATGTCTTTATGAAGCAACCTCCTGAGAAACCCCCTTGTCAAAGGGACACTCACATCCTTGAACAGCTGGGACTTCAGCCTTATGGCCCTTCAGGCACCAAAAAGAAAACAAGGCACAGATCAGATGGCAAGGCTTTTTGGCAACCCACTCCCCATGCCTTCCTGAAGCTCAACATAGATGGAGCCTCAAAAGGGAACCCAGGGGACACGGGTTACAGGAGAGTCATAAGAGATGCAGAGGGTAATATCAAAGTCATTTTTCACAGTCATTTGGGGAAGGCTACCAACAATGTGGCAAAACTCATGACCATTGAGCAAGGCCTAGCAATCCTGATGGACTACAATTTACATAATACAATCATAGAGGCATACTCAGAGTTAGTGATTAATTCGGTCAAAAGGATAAGCATCAGCACAACGCCAGACAAAGTTTTGATGACTTTCACAATTTTTTCATCGAGTTCAATCTGATCTCAGAACACTTAGAACTTTGATCTTTGTTCATGTGTACAGAGATGCCAACAGAGTGGGAAATAGGCTAGCTAATGGAGGGGTGATTTGTGCAAGAGAAAACAAGTGCTACTTGTGGGAGTTCGCTCAAAATGGACAACTACGCGAGGACTCCAACAATCTGGTGCACGAAGACAGGGATCATTATCAACACTCCAAGGGGAAATAGCTAGTAGAAATCTAAGTTGACAGAAGTCTTGATTTTAATTAACTGGCGACCCAAGTTTTGGATGTTGTAGAGGAACGAAAAGTAGAGGAAAAAGAGCGAAAAACCAGAAAGTGGTGGTTTTGCAATAGTTACCAGGGTTATCGAAGGTCCGATTGTACCAGAAGTGGTTTTACCAAAAAGTATCTGATGCCACAAATAGATTTACACGTGGCGTTAGGAAGAATGAGAATACCACCTTCATCAGATGGGTATCTCTTGATATTCTCTTCTGCTCGATATTCTTCACAGTCGTCGGATCTGGTGGTAGAAGATCTAGGGCTGAGGTTTGTCGGGCTTGCTGGTGGTGGGACCACGACGGTTTTGCTATAGATTCCTTGGTTATTGGGCATCGACAGTACGATAAGCGGGTTTTCGAACAAGCCTCCGATGCCACTGTCCATGTAACACGTGCCCTTAGGTTGTTTGTGATTACTACCCTCATCGATTGGGTAATCCCAGTGCTTTTTGTCTACCCGATATCCCTTTCAGTCGTTGGATATGGCGAACGCAGATCAACAGCTCTATTTTGTCGTGCTTGTCCACCACCATCGGGTCTCTCTTTCTCTATTGGGTCCGATCTTTGATTTTGTGGGTTGTATAGTTTTGTGGGCCCTTAGCCGCATTCTTGTGCTTGTGGCCCAGTTCCCTAACTTAGGGTGAATGTATATTATGTAACCTCTTTGTTGCTTAATTTGAATAGAAGGTCCGATTCTTACTTGAGCAAAAAAAAAAGATATGTGATTTATTTTATTTAATGATAAACCAATTATATGAAGTTTAGACATTTTTGTGACATAGTTTCATTTTTAAAAGGTGGTTTCCATTTTCAACCCCTTCTTATGGGATTTCAACCTAAAATTTCTTAGAGGATTAACACCACATAAAATAATTAATCTATAATTTATGAATTTGTTTATTAATGATTAAGAGCATGTGTTTCCTCATAAGAGATCAAAGGTTCAAAATCAGAGGGGATGCCTTAATAGACTTTACCATTCAAATCTTTGTATGTGTATCTTGTCCCACAAACAAGGGGTCTCATACACTAATTTTATGCCTAGCTTGTTTATGACCTTAAAATTAATCAATATCATATAAAATTTATTTATTTTTTTAAAATAAATTATTTATTAATAAATATATACCTATAAGATTAATAAAAAGTAATATTAATTATAAGGTTATACTTACAGATTGAAGAAATTAATTTTAAAAAAAATAGACTCACCATTCTATTGTGTGCTTAATTTGGTAGTATTAAGGATTTTAGGTTTGTGAGTTTTCATTATTAATATTTTGTTTGTGCAACTTTATCTTAATGTTTTTTGTGATTTTATTGGCCAAACTTCATCTTAATGTTTTTTGTGTTTGTTTTGCGCAACTTCATCTTAATGTTTTGTGATTTTTGTGGCACAACTTCATCTTAATATTTTGTTTGATTTTGTTTGCACAACTTCATCTTAATGTTCTTTTTGTTATTTTCCCTTTAATATGATTTTAATAAAAAATATATAATTTTCAAAAAAATATATTATATTTTAACAATTTTAATAACATAATTTCAAATATATTAATTAAACTCATAAATTTAAACTAATTTTAAAATTAATTTATATATTTTATTTTAAATAAATTATATTTATTTTATTTTTTTAATTTGTTTGGGTTGGAGCTAGTCAAGCTCTGTAGTGCTCAGGATCTCAAAATTTGCAACAGTCTAAAGAAGTGGCCCAATTCCAGCAAGATGACTTGCATCCATGGACTTGGTAGCGGCGTGGTAGACTAGGTTACTTCCGATCTCCCATTATAGAAACCAAAAATATAGTAATCAATAGCAGTTAAACATGCTTCAGATCCTTTCTTGGAACTCTTGGGGCTTCCCATGGAACAAAGGCCCCAAGCTAAGTTGGATTTCAAATGATGTTGACATTATTTTTCTTGTTGAAACTTGGGAGCACGAAGAATCTAAGGTCCCTAACATAGATGGCTTTACGCTATGGTCTACCTAGAACAAGCGATCCTCCCGTAGAGGCATTGGGGGAATAGCTTGTTACATTAAGAAGAACATCTCCCCCCATGTTAGGATTTATAAAAATGACCCTCACAACCAATATAGTTGGATAGAGATTTAGACATTAATAAT
>APFE030088412.1:0-19628 GCA_000404065.3 Pinus taeda
TAATTCACCCAAAATAGCTTTCATCCTCATTCTTCCCATGAGGTTTGAACCTAAACTAGCCAATACTACATCACATACTAACCAATAAAAATACACCTCAAAAGTATATCACATATCACCATTAATATGTATAACAATATTCCATAAACTAATAAAATATGCTTTCTTCAATGCATCATACATAAATATTTCATATTTTATATATTTATTATATTATAAATAATTTTTTTTTAACTTTATTTCTTTTTATTAATTTTAAAAATTCTTTGAACATTTTATATTATATTTAATTTAAATGAAAATTATTTTTGAAATATTGTTTAAATTTTAAAAGTTATATAAATTTTAATATATTTAAAATTTTAATTTGCATTTTTATTAAGAAGGTTGAGAATTTTGTTTTATTTATAATGTTATATAAATATTATGGTTTATCTTTTAGACATTTTTATTCTAAAATCTTGAAAGATAAAAAAATATATATATATATATATATAAACTAAAAGTTTAATATATAATTAATATTATTAGTTTAAAAATAATTTTTAATTTAAATTAGTTTTATTGTTCCTAATAAATTGAATGTGTATTTGCAATTTTAAAATTTATACTTATAATGGTTTTATAAAATTAAAATTTTAATGTTGATTCAATATAAATAAATATTAACTATTATTATTATTATATGGGTATTTTTTATGTAACTAATATTTATATTAAATATGATTTTATATTCTATAAATATATTGATGCTTAAAATTTATGATTATGGTATTTATTCATTTTGAAAATTTATTATTATTTTAATTTATATTATTATTAAAATACTCGTTTATAGTTTAAAAAAATTGAATAAATTGTGGATATGTGTGCTTATTTTGGAATTGAGTTTCTTGCATTTTAATTTAGTTATCAATAATTATTAAGTGGATAGTAGAATATTTAACCTGTGCTAAATATTTTAGAATATTTATAGTAGTGTACACAAATTAAAGATTGAGATTTATCTTGAAAGTAGTTGTGTCATTTTTCCATTTTAACTAATTGGATTATTATATGTTTAAATGAAATATGACAACTGATTACGAGTGATACGGGAGATGATCGAAATTAAATAGTTGGTAAAGTAAGCATCAAAACTAACTAAATTATAACTTTATTTTAACTTAAATCCTTATAAGTATATATCCATAATAAGTATCAAAATAATTTCTACATCATATATCCTGAGTTGCTAAAATTTAAAAAATTATAAAAACTAACTCAATTATAACTTTATTTTAAATAATTGTTATTAATAATTATTCAATAGATGCGTGTGTTCGTGAATATGGCTTCCATAATTTTAATGTCATTATTAATAGTTATGCCAATATGAATAGCTATTTGGAATATATATTCCAAAATTTTTATTTAATTATCAACAATAATTAACGAGGGGAGAGACATATACATGAAGTTGGAGGGGGAGTGGGAGGAAAGAACAAAATCATGGAGAGATAGAGGTGGAGATATAGTGAGGGAGCGAGGAGAGGAGGGAAGAGAGAGAATAGGAGAGGAGAAAGATAGGGAGAGAAGGAGAAGAGAGAGATAGGGAGACACATAGATAGAGGGGAGAGAGAGAGAGAGATGGAGAGAGGGAGGGAGATAGTGGCAAATTTAGAGGGAAGAGAGAGGGAGAGAGTGATGGGAGCATGGAAGATAGAGGGAGGTGGGAGAGAAAGGGAGAGAGATGGGACTCAATAGAGAGGAGAGGGAGAGAGGGAGGAAAGAAGAAAGGCATAAAGGGAGAAAGGCAGGGAGAGGGAGAGGGAGTGACAAGGGAGAGATGGAGAGAGAGTGAGGGAGAGAGGAGAGTGGGAGGGAAGAGAGGGAGGAGAGAGAGTGGGAGAGAGAAGGGGAAGAGAGAGAGGGAAAGGAAGAGGGAGTGAGAGAGAGATAGATAGATATGGAGAGAGAGTGTGTATATTTTGGGGGTGAGATAGAGATAGGGAATAAGAAAGAGATGCATAGATAGAAATATAGATATTATATAACTAGCTTATATCCATCTTAACCTTGGATCTATAAGGGGCCAAGAGGGATCAAATATTTGGAGGCGAGAACCTTTCCTCAAGTTTTGCACTAAAAAAAAAGGTTTTCAACTCGAGAGATTTGATCCCTCTCAACGCTTGATAGATTGGGATTAAGATGGATTTAGGATGGTTTATCCGAAAAAATGTTCGTTTTTATTAATAAAAACAAACTTACTATATAAAAATTTGAATTTAAAAAATATTTATGTCTAACATCTAACATCTAACTCCTGTATATCTAGTTATTAAATAAAATATTGAGACAAAATTAAAAGAGGAAACAAAATTACTTATAACTAATATATTTTTTATGAGATTTATTTTATTTCTATTTTTATTTAATTTGTAATGTCTTTAAATGATATTTGTTAAAGATATAATTTAGTGCAATGGTTTAAAAACAACATTTTAAAGTTAGAAAATTGCCCATTCCACAATTTTGAAGAATGATTAAAATGAATTCAAATATTCTATAACAAGTTCAGAAAAGTAAAACATGTAACAAATTAATATATAAGAAGTTAATATTTTCATATGAAATTTTTGGGAAATACTTTTACATTTATCTTTATTGTGATTTATATTTTTGTATAAATAATAATTTTACTATTGTGGACTAAGTTATGATGAGGATAATTTGGTTATTGATAAATGTGTATAACCATTCAAAAAACAAGTAAATTGAAATTATATAACTTCATGAATATGAGTAACTTTACATGAATATAAAGGTTTATTATCACATTTTAGATACAATGAGGTTTGTATAGTCAATTAAGGGAGGATAAAGGAATTTGGAACCTTCTTTAGTGCTACAAGGGCGAGGGAATATAGATACGACCAATAAATAGTTGTAATGTGTGGGAAAATAAATTTTAATAATTTTTTTATGTATTTATTTTCTTTTATACTTGTCCTCATAATAAAATATTTTTATACGATTAATGAAAGTAACAACCTAGCGATCATGGCATAGTTTGAAAATCCTATTCCATAGTTTGAAAATCCAATTCCAGTTGATATGAATGATAGGTTCAAATACAAAATGAACTCAAGATAATTGTTGAGCCTGACACCTAATTAATGGTTATTGGATTGTCTTGCTTTGAGGATGTTGCAGTTTGAAGATGAGAATAATGGAAATAAAAGCCTAACCATTGACATTAAGAAAAGAACATCAAAGATAGAGTAACATACAATCACATAATATGTTAAACTGGTCATCGTAACATGTGGTAGTAAAGAAGACACTAGTCGTTCAGGCAAGATGTGGAGATGATCAGTAAATTGTCATGGTTATTCCATTGGAACAATTCATCATAATAAATCTAATAAAATATTGAAATTTTTAGTGTGAATTCTAATTTGTTTTAGATCTTGGATTATTTATTTATTGTTTTATGTTTAAATATAAATTAGTTGAAATGCAAGCAATATAAACTGAAAATACATATAGACACTAACCAAAATAGGCACAACTTTTTCCTTGGGAAACCCTTACGAGAGAAACCTAGCTAGAAGGTGAGGTTTCTTTGATCTTTATTCTCTAGTATGGAAAAATGTGTAGAGACAAAGAAAGAGGTACTCCCTATAGAGTTTCCTAAGGCCTATGGCTTGGAAATTTGCTACAAAATTTTAATCCCCTTTTTTTTCTCTCTCACATCCCACTCCTAATTGCTTTGCTCAAATATGGAAGAAAATATAATAGCATGAGATGGAACCCCTACTCCTCCTAGTGGCCTAGTATTTAACACAACCTAATATCTACTATATGAAAGGTTTGAATCCCTCAACCTTCAATTAGAGTTACAATGCTGGACCTTCTAAAGTCTTTTTGAAATTATATACATGGCTAGACCAAAATGCATGAGTAATAGGGATTAACGTGACATCAACTTGTACTGTGACAGTTTGTATGGTAGATCAACTTGTAGGAGGCATAAATTTTGCATACAAACTTCGAGTACCAGATGGTCTCGCACAAGCGATAATTTTTTTACCCTAAAAAAGTTTGTTAATGCCTCAAAATGGCCCTAGAAGATTTCATACCCAAATTTTCCAAATTGGGACCCATTGATAAAAAAGTCCCTAAAAGATCATTCATGTAATTATTCCACTCTGAAAGCATTGAGGTAGATAATGAACAATATAGTAATTCAATATGAATCAAGAGAAATTATAGATGAGAAATAGTATCACAATTCCCTAAATTACATACGAATGAAGTCAAAATTGGAAGAAAATTACCCCTCAAAGAATACAAAACCTATGAGAAGATAGAAAAATAAGTATAAAGAAATGGGGGGTATAAGAAATGAATAATGACAACCTATTGCAGCGCTCATTACCATGATCAATATAGAATGATTATATGAACATAAAAGAGTAATAAATGGATACATAAAGTTAAATATGTGAAAGTTTCTCAAACAAGTGTAAGAAATCAACCAGAACATGATGGAGGATTTTGTAATTAGGGAATAGACATGATGAAATAACTTAGGACTCTACTTTTATATTCTAAATAAGCATGTGGCAAGTGGTTGTGGAATCATATACGTGTGGCAATGACTTCGTATGTGGAAAAAAAAAACTATGTAGACTAATGAGAAAACACCTAGCATAATTGAAAAAACTAGTGAGAATCAACTAAGGGAAGTTGCACAAGAATGATGACCCTAGAAGTACAAATGGGGCTATCATGAGGAACACATGCCCACAAGAACATGTGCCTGTCCTTAGGAGTGCACATGTGGTCCTAGTTGTCTAGGCTCTGTAAGACCCAAACTAGGCTACCTGGTTAGCATGGATCAAAAGTGTATGTGCGTTATTAGGAAATATCATTATGCAATTTGAAAACCTTAACTTTATGCACTATGAAAACCCTAGCTTTGTGGAATTTGAAAACCCTATCAATGTGGAATGTGGAAACTCCAATATAGTGAGTTCAAATTTGAGTGCATAGTTAGGAAATGTAAGTAAAAAAACCATATTTACCTTGCTTCACAGGTTGGCGATGTTTGTCCATGTATATTGAAGTGAAATTTGAAGACCTTAATTTTGCGCAATTTGAAAATCCTACTTTATGGAATTTGAAAACCTTAGTATTGTAGAATTTGATGGAATGGAATCATATGAATGTAATTGTCATTTATACCATTATGACTAATTTATTCCCAACACTCTCTATCTCTATATTTCTATTTACACATTTTCTAGTCTCTCTCATTTTCCAACAAGCACTTCATTGACTCTCATTGAAGAAATTTTATGAGCTTTATTATCATTGGAATCTCTAACCAATAGAAAATATGACCCATGATAAATATGACCATAGTAACTATGACATACAAGAACTATGAACTTGAGAACTTTAACCCTTACAAACTATGGCGCATAATAATTATGACCTCGAGAACTTTGACCCTCATGAACTATGACCTTAGGAATCATTCCTTTGTTGTTCATAGTTCCCTTGTCAATTAGGAACTTTTAATTCATTTTACAAGAATCATGACCACAAGAATTATCATGTGGGAGCTTTGACTATGAAATTAAACTAGGACCTTTTTTCAGTCATAGTTTAGGGAATAATTCATTTGTTAGTTAGGAACATTGACTCACAATAACTATAATAAATGTTTATTAGTCATAGTTATAGGAAATTTCTTGATTAGAGAACTATTATGACCAACGACCTATAATCATCTTATTCATTCATTGGTCAAAGTTCTTGTCATCTAGAGTAACTGTGGTAATACTTCTCATTGGTTATAGTTACTATGGGCTACAATTCCTATTGGATAGAGTTATTAAGGTCATAGTTTTTCTTGAGCTTATTCCAAAATCTAAATTTTCAATGTATCCATTATTTAACAATGAGCGGTGGGAGAACGATGAGAATTATCCACCAGGATGAAGATTCCTTAAAATTATGTTATCCAAATATATGTATGTATGGTATTGATAATCTTAGAACTTTTCCAGTATCCTCTTCCTCCCATATTTTGGTCATCCTTTTATGTCAACCCTTTATTCTAAAGTAATCTTCGTTAGGATCACTGCTACAGTTTCCAAATGTTTGAGTAAGTGATATGGTGAGTTGACAAGGTAGTTTAAATATTAAATGAGATGGGGCAGCTTTTTTGAGTTTTAAATTTAAATTCAAAATCTTAAAGTCGCAGTATACCACCTCTCATTTGTCTCGGAGACTATTTTAAAAACTCTTTGTTTAGTTCGAATCGATGCAGGGAGATGGAAGAAAGTAGAGCCAAGACATAAGTAAGAGGCTCCATAATGGACATTTCATTATGGTATATGTTTTGTGTCTTTTTTACTGTTGGAAGCTGTCTTAAAATAATATCTTGAGCATTCTATGGTTTCTATATTTTCTATTCGTGATCTTCTCTAACAACAATTTTACATGGGGTATTTCAGACAATGAGTCCTTCATTGGCAGTTTGGACTAATCTTTGAGTACTCCCCAGTTATCAATCTCAGATATCAAACAAACTCAAGTTTGGATAACTAATTATGGCATCTAATTACCTATTTTCTCATTCTTTTCCAAGTTCTAGCAAATTAGTGTATTCAAATGTTCTACACTACAATTAGTAGTTCGATTGTTGAGTTACTACTTCCAGAAAGCATCCATTTGAAGTAAATTTAGCGAACATGTAGAACTATAATGACGACATTTTCTAACAGAGAAAGCCAAATGTTTGTAGCGCAATTCCACATGAAGCAAGTGAAATATTTGTGTACACAACTAGAATCTCCATTGTCACCACGCCACTATTTATACAGATAGATAATTCATTAGTTCCTTTAAGGCACCATCCTCTAGTAAGGGAAAGGATGTGCGTACCTAATAGACCCTGAATGAGAAACCAACATGGCAATCAAAAGTAGACGAAATCTACATCCTATCATATGGGTCATTAGTATAATATAATCTATGGAATCCATCTCCATGATTAAGCCCCACACATAGAGACATATAGAATAGTAGGTAAAAACCACAAAGAAAATCTTATATCCTTAATAAATACTTAATTGATAAGTTATATTTATCTTGTAAGATATTTATTATATTATATATATAATATATATATATATATATTTATATTATATATATATATATAATATATATATATATATTATTATATATATATATATATATATATATATATATATATTTTTGCTTTCTTAATTATTTTAACTTCTAACCCTATGTTTTCAACAAGAAAGTGTTTGGTATCTAAGGTTTTTTACTAATTTGAATTGCTATAAAGTTCTTTACAAATTTTAAACCCATCAATTAAAACAATTATAGTTCACAATTTTTTTTTTAAACAATATGAAAGACATGATTTAAATACTTCACTATTTTAAATACCAATCAAAGTGAAAAGTTTGTAATTACAAAGCAAGAGCTTTGCATTCCATCACCAAAAAGTTTGTAATTACAAAGCAAGAGCTTTGCATTCCATCACCACATAAAATCTCGGCATAATTCAATGTATTAACAATTTTTTTGATGTTTCCTTGAATTTATGCCTTCTTACTCACAAAAATAAATTTAGTACTATAGAATGACTTAGCATATTACAATTAAAAATCCATAAATATTTTACCCTCTTTTAATAGTTGAGCTATTTTTCCATTTATTGAAAAAAATTGTCTAATATATTCTTATGAATAAGCATATTGTTAGACTAAATAAATAGCTTAAAATATAATATGATCCTTCTAAAAATAAAAATAAAAAATTAAAACAACAATTTCAAAATAATACATTTGACAGTGTATTCGATTGATATATAGAAAAACTTATCCAATACAATTTAACACTCACTTCAAATAAACAATAAATAAATTATTTGATATAAAAAATATTCTCCATTGTTTTTGTATATTTCATAAATAAAATCTCTTGTTTTATTTACTCACTCAAAAGTCTTACAATTTTCAAGAAAGTGAGATTTTTTGCATTTGAGAATCTTCTAATTTCAATTCTGCTATTATTAGTCATAATGTTATTATTAGCATTAAATTAGTTTTAGTAGTAAATGAATACTTTTCTTTATTATAGTTAAATTAATTTGGGTAATAAATGAATATTTTTTTTATTACAATTAAGTTAGTTTGGTAGTAAATAAATAATTTCTTTATTGCCCATTTTATTTGTCAAACATTTTTTACTCTAAAATTTTGGAATCAACGAGGCTATGACATCCAACCTATTATACCTCACATGTGAGTCATGTTTTTATTAGCAAAATTTTATTTTCAATAACTTAATCGAGAAAGCCCTAAAACCAAAAATACGATGTAAATTATAGTTACCAAATTCGAATTCGGATTCGAATTCGATAGGGAAAAAATTCGACTCTATAAAATTCAATATGGAAAAAATTCGACACTATACATCTTACAAACACTTATATATATAAAAATTAAATAAATAATCATTATATTTCAAAATTTTAAATGAAAAATATAAAAGTTATATAAGTTGATTTTTTTTTCAAAATTAGAAGTTACTTATTTTATGTTTTATTTATAAGAAGTTATTGATTTTGCAAACCAATTTGTTATTTATAATTTTTTGTTAAGGTAAGAATTAATTTTTTTCCCTTTAATTGCAATTTTGTCATTTCAATAAAATTTTTCTAAATTTAAGAATTATTTATTATTTTTTTATTTTTTTTCTATAAAAATTATATATTTTTTTATTTTTTTTCAATAAAATTATCAATTTGGTAAGACAGAAATATATTTAAACAATGTTTGTCTCTTAATTTGAAAAATTATTATGTATTTACTCAACCATGTAGATTTGTATATATCAAACTTCAAATCTATTTATGGTATACCTTCCCCATGGCCATTGTTTGGTGTAACGAAACACAGAGCATTGTTTGGTGTAACGAAGCCCATTGTGTATTCATGTTGGGTTGCTGAACACGTTAAAGGAGGAAGCAGGAGAGTAACGAAGCACATTGCGTAATCAGGTTGGGGTGCAGAACACGTTAAGGAAGCAGGAGAAAGCGAACTGAAGCAGGGGAATTTGACAAAAATGTAGCACTGTACCGAATTGGAATTCTCCGAATTTGACAAAAATGTAGCACTGTACCGAATTGGAATTCTCCGAATTAATTGCCGTACCGAACCGAACTAGCGAATTAACGTATTTTTTTCTCAGATACAGACGAACTTGGTAAGTATGATGTAAATATCTACATTCATCATCTATTATCTATGCGAATACTTAGTGTTACGCTGATCTTGATCTTGATCTTGAGATTGATTTGGTATTTTTTTCATGAATTGTAAATAATTTACACATGTACTGGGCTGGAAAATTCACCAATGCCTTGTTTGTATTCAAGTATTCAGGATTGGCTCTGGTTTTTAGGATTAGAGTGGTTAATCATTTAGAAACTAACGTGGACTGGCTTTTGGGAAATAAGGCCAATTTTATGGAATAAGTGTAATATTGTCATACAAACAAAACTAACGTGGACTGGCTTTTCTGGGAATTAAGGCCAATTTTATAGAATAAGTGTAATATGGTCATACAAACAAAGCAGTTTATCTTAAAAAATAACTTCGAACTCACAAGTTCCACGGCACTTCATTGATAGTTAGTAAGTTGATACAGTGATACGAATGATATGTAAATGCATCAAAGTACATCTCTTCCTACCAAAAGCGTTTGTTGGTCTCGCATATCATTAAACTTTTATATTTGAAATTGAATCGAACCTGAGAATAGATATCTTGGGATATAGTAAACTGTTAAAAGATTCGACATCCAAAACCTTTTTTAATAACTTGCAGCAAAATATCTCTTCCTACCAAAAGCGTTTGTTGGTCTCGCATATCATTAAACTTTTATATTTGAAATTGAATCGAACCTGAGAATAGATATCTTGGGATATAGTAAACTGTTAAAAGATTCGACATCCAAAACCTTTTTTAATAACTTGCAGCAAAATATCTCTTCCTACCAAAAGCGTTTGTTGGTCTCCCATATCATTAAACTTTTATATTTGAAATTGAATCGAACCTGAGAATAGATATCTTGGGATATAGTAAACTGTTAAAAGATTCGACATCCAAAACCTTTTTTAATAACTTGCAGCAAAATATCCCGGGATATAGTAACCCGTTAAAGGATTCGACATTCAAAATCTATTTTAATAACCTGCATCAGGCCTATCAACAGCTTGTTTTGGTTCTGCTCGAATTAATCCTCTACTTTCTGCCTTCAACGCTACTGAATGGTATCATCACATGCACAGGAACATCAATTAAAAGAGAACGGAATAAAGTAAAATAGTTTTTTACTCCCCATATAACCCTTGATTTTAAAAGCGTGGAGATCATAATATGGCGTTGGAGATTTTAACAGCGTTATGAAGGGAGCTTACATAGCCTGAATGCCTAGATTTGATCCCAAATCATATCCATGCCCCTCAACTCGAGAAATTGCACCCCCAGCCACAGATGGAGAAGAGATAGGGCCATGGGGAGCTTTTTCTGATGTCCATTATGGAGTTGCCTTGGATGTTGTTGTAGTGGGGGATGGTGCTGGGTGCATGAGAGGTTCACATTGAAGCAAAGAACCATCTCTTTCCTAATCAATAATCGAAACTCAAAGCACAATATTTCAATTTGAAATGCCAGGCGGGAAGGCTTTTGAATTTTGAAATCCTTTGGTTCGTGTCTTATCCACAGCTGCTGGGAGTCGGAGTTGTCCAGGTATCGCAAATCAAGAGAGCTAAGGAGTCGTCGGAATATTAAAAGTATTAGCGGAACGTGCAATGGAGAACTTATCCTGTGTCGAGACACTCGGCGTTTTTTTAATGGTTATGGGATGCATGTATGGGAGACTGTTCCTGGCCATGCATGGAACACCTGTTTTCCATGACGCTTTCTTTCTCCTTAGCATGACACGTGGCGGTCCCCAAACCTTCCCATCGCAATCTCCCTTCCATTCCTCTCTGGTGGCATAGATTAGTGTTTCAATTCAGACTTCAGTCTTTTCTGTATCATTTTTTCACGCCTCTCTGAGGTTTCCTTCCACGCGTCTCTGAGATTTCCTACCAGAAGATCTTCCATTTGGTATCTATTAGTTCAAAGGCAAATGCTTGTCTAGTTTTTTCTCAGACTTAGTTATATTAGCACCTTTGCATGGTTCTCGTTTGCCTTTCCCTCTTTATTCCAGACTATCAGAGGTCTTGCACCAAACTTTATCGGTCTGGTTTGAGGTTTGGAGGCTACTTTCTTGTTGGTGTCTCTTGATTTGTAGAAGTGCGTTTAGGACGACGGTTTGTCGGGACGGCTCGGCTTTTTTGTGGTGCTTCATGGGGTTGAGGTAAGTAAAGATAGATCCACATCTCAGTGAATTCACTTTAGTATCAGATTGAAATAAAACAAAGAAAAAGAAGAAAGGAGAACCTATTTTATGTTGTTTATGCTTACCATTATTTTTTCGTATCTGAGGGGAAGCAAAGGGTTTTGTAGATATCTCTGATATGTTTTAACAGTTCCTTTGAGGATATGAAAGCTATATTTGTTAAGCAAGCATTGTTTTTGAATTCTTTTTATAATTATTCCTTCAAAATATCAGAAATCTATGTAAAATCCAGGCCATGTGTAAATTTTAGTTTTAGAATCAGAAATTGGTGGTGTAAATGCAAGGCTGGTTACTATTGCTACATAAGTTTATCAAGTTTTTCCTGAAATCTTTAGGGGGCTTTCTATCACCAAGCTCGTTAGTCATCCGTCATCCTTAGAGTCTTAGCCTCTAAGGGCCAACTTACTGCTTTTCCCTACTATCTGGTTTTTCCGGGATCGAAAAATTTCAAATCTCCGTTTCTCCGGTACCTGGTGAAATGTGATGTAGACTTTACTAGACTTTACTATATGGTTTTTTCGGTATCAAAAAATTTCAAATCTTTGTTTCTCCGGTGCCTAGTGAACTGTGACATAGACTTTAGTGGGATATGTCTTGGTAATGTCAAAAAGTAGTCGTCGTTTTATACATTCCAGTTTGCAGCATATCCTTTTCTGAGGCTATGTCATTTTTCATATTAAAATTCTGTCCGCATGAGTCCACTTTGGCAAGATTTTTTCTACAAAAGTGTGTATTTAATTCTCTGGTGTTAAGATTTGTCAGTCCTCATGTCATGGGAATTATCTCGCATAACTTGGCCAAATCATCCCTTATCTAGATGTACTTAGATCTGTCAGTTTCCATTTAAAGTCGTTAGCCCTTGGTAATCAGCACTCGAATATTGATCTCATCACAGGTCAGCATGGCTGACGTCCTTTCTTTTGTCCTTTCTAGTCTCATGGAAATCTCCTCGGATGTGTCTGCCTCATCTGCCATGGTGCGGGCCACCATCCAAGTGAAAGCAATCCATGGTGGATCCAATCCCCCAAGTGACTGGCAATCCACGCTGGCGGAGTTATTAATCCCTCCTACTTAGCGGGCACGTGAGGGGGAAGGTGGTAGCCAAGATTTCGCGTGACGTGTGCGAGAAGGTGGTAGACAACATTTCACGTGACATGAATTCAAAGGTGGCAGACATGAATCCATGAGACGTAAACATAACCAGCGTCCCATAAAATATCCTGCCATTGTCTGCTATAAACTTGGATAGTATTTTTCTCTCAGACCGCATAGCGAGTTTACAAAGTCGAGTGCTTGTTGGTCGCTGGTTTTTTCCAGAAATGGAGGAGGATCAGATGAGAAAGTGGCTTGGCATTAAGTGTAATTCTTTACTAGGAAAAATTCCAACGATTGTCAAACTAATGAAGGATTGGCATAGTTTTCATTTCTTAAGTGCTGAAGACCTGGAAATTATCTGGACTCTTCCATGGGTTCACAGAAAAAGTTTTCTTGCTCTTCATAAATGGTATATAGGATATACCCTTTGGAAAATACTCCATCAAACAATCTAATTTTGGTGAAGTTGCTTAGACTTCCCATTGAATTATGGATGAAGGAAACGCTGACTGATATAGGAAATGTTATAGGTAAATTTGTTTATGTGGACCTGAAGTGTCTCGGGGCAAAGGACAAAAGATTAGCATGGATTTTAATTGAAAAAGTACATAGAGAAGGATTTCCTGATCATATTGAACTATTCTGGGGAGATTTAAATATTAAACAGAGATTGGATTTCTAGGGGGTCCCTTTTAGATGCTCGGTTTGCCACAGAACAGGGCACTTAAAAAGAAATTGTTCCCGTCGTCCTGGTAATAGACCATATGGGAGAATCTTTTAGGAGAAATTCCCCACTAAAAAAGAGTAGTAGAGGTCTTCACCTACATATATGTCTATTTTATCTACTCCACTTGATTCATCTCCCAAATTTTCTAGAAGCCTATCCATGAAGACTGGTTCTTATGTTCATTTTCCTCGGAAATCTATATCTCCTCTTGAGAATTGTGTAATGAATCATTTCTCTCCTAGGAATCAATCTCTGAAGAATGATTTCTCTTCTGAAAAATCCCGAAGATTGGCCACTCCATCTGGGAGGGTGGATCATAATCTTTTTAACCAATACCCCCCAGAGCCTCCTGCTGATAAAGAAATTCGCTCCTCTATACCTATTCCTCCTCCTTATTATGATATTCCATCTACTTCTCACATCACCTACATCCCTTCATCTTCTCCATGCCTCGTTAAAATTTTACCTTCCGCTAAAGGAAAAGAACCTTGCACAACTGTCACTCCTCAAAATTCCCCTGTCTCATCCCCCATAAACTTTGTGGGAAGTGACCTTGATTTTCTTTTGAGGAAAAAATCACTTGAATTACATCCTCTCACGATACTCAAACCTAATAAGCCATCTTCTCCGTTTATTTTTCCTAATTCGGAAAAGAACATTACTGTAAGGAGAAAGCAAAACATGGGCAGTAGGCATTTCAGGGGTAGGAAGGAAATGTTTGGCATTGAGATCCAAGACCTATCTCTCATTGATATCCCTATTATTGATCTTTCTATAAATGGGCCTCTTAGAGCAAGCCAGCGCAAGAATAGGCCATCATGACTCTCATCCTCTCTATGAACATTAGAGGTCTAGGGGTAGACCATAAATTCTTGGCCGTAAAGAATCTGTTTTATTCATCACAGCCCAAAATTATCCTCATTTAGGAGACTATGCATGGTATTCCTGAATCCATAATTTATTTTAGAAGGATGTTTCCTTTTTGGCACATTGTGGCAACAGAGGCAAATGGTCAATCGGGGGGTTTGGTAGTTCTATGGGATCCTGGTTGGATTAGGGCAAGAGCATTCAAATGTTTTGCCAGAATCATGCTTCTTGCAAACTTTCGGGGGTATAGTGGATCTTTTCATATTTTGAATATTTATTACAAGGATCGGTTCACTTTCTGGAACAGACTCTTGGCATCCGAGTTATTGGATATTGAATCCTTGATGATAGCTGGTGATTTGAATTGCACTTTGAATTCAAACGAAGTTTGGGCAAAGATAAGGAAAAATGATCCTTTTGCAAGCTCCATAAAATATGTGATGCTTCATCATAGTTTTGTTGATATTTGTCCCTCCCAGATGGAACCAACTTGGGACAACAATAGAATTGAAGATGCATATATTACAAAAAGGTTAGATCGGTTTATAATCTATGACAATTTATTAGATAGACTGGGCTTACCAGTATCAAATATTGAAAAATGTTTCATCTCTGACCACATACCAATCTCTCTTCAATGGACGAATCAGGGTTTCAGGAAAGGCTATCATTTTAAATTTAATAGAATTTGGTTGGAGGATTCTGAATTTAATGAAATTATTCAAAAATACTGGATTAATTTTTCTTCTCAGTTCCAAATTTCACACTCTAAGTCCTTCATAGATATGCCTGCATCTCTGAGGAAGAGTGTAAAAGATTGGCAATACAGGAAAATAATCTTGAATGGGAAAGCCCTTGATGTCATTGAAAAGGAGTTGGACAGGACGGTTGGAATATTGTCAAAAAACTCCATTTCATTAGAATTATGTTGTCATATAAAGGAGTTGGAAAAGAAAAAACATAGTCTTCTGGACATTAAAGAAGCTTCCTGGAGACTGAAATGTCGTGCAATTTGGCTAAAAGAGGGTGATAGAAACACTAAATTTTTTTCATAGATTTGCAAACTCCAGGAGAGAAAGAAATACTATTTTGGGGATAATTGATGAGTAGTGTAATTTTCTTCACACATAGGAAGACATCACAAAAGAGGCGATAAAATATTTTGAAAAATCATACAAAAGATCTGGGGATTGTGGGATTGAGGATATCCTCTGGGGAATTGATTTATACCCACAAATGTTTGATAAGGAACAAAATGATTGCCTCTTCAAACCTGTCTCTGAGGAGGAACTCCTAATGGTAATGAAGTCTTTTAAAAAAGACAAGAGCCAGGCCCTGATGGATGGATGATTGAGTTTTTCATTCATTTCTTTGACCTGATAAAGAATGAATTATTGGGGATGGTAGAGGAGTCAAGAACCTTAGAGAAAATTGATCAGCTCATCTCATCTACTTACATTGCTCTCATTAAAAAAAAAAGGGAAGCATCCTCTTTCCTGGATTTTAGATCTATTTCCCTTTGTAATATCTCTTATAAAATTATATAAAAAATTATAGCGGGCAGAATTCGGGGTACTTTATCCAGGTTCTTGTCTCAAGATCAACACGGGTTTCTCCAGGGAAGGAATATTTTGGACGCAGTAGCAAACACTCAGGAAAGCCTATTCCCTATGCATACAAAAAAAAGTGAAGTGGCCATACTGAAGATTGACCTTAAGAAGGCTTATAACTGCCTTGACTAGGGATTTATAAGATGTCTTCTTATAAAAATTGGCTTAAATTCTCAGTGTGCAAATTGGATAATGGCTTGCGTTGAAAAGGTAAATTATGCAATCATCATAAATGGTATGCCTTCCACCTTTTTCTCGAATGCTAGAGGTTTGAGATATGGGTGTTCGCTATCCCTTCTTTTGTTTATTTTAGCTATGGAATTATTAAACCTTCATATCAATAGAGATGTCATGGAAAAAAGATGTCGGTCTTTGAAGATCAGCAGGGGTAATTTCATCTCACAACTTAATTGTGGATGATATCTTGATCTTTGGAATGCTTTGTCGACTTACTTGGAAATGTTTACATGATATTTTGGATAAATTCCAAAGAGCTACAGGTCTTCTTATAAATGATTCAAAATCATCTTTTTATCTTGGGGAACTTACTATGGAATTTATAGAGCATTTGGTTCAACTGTTTGGGATTGAAGCGAGGCCCATAAAGGATGGTATGAAATACCTAGGGTTTCATCTAAAACCAAAGGGATATAATAAATTTGATTGGCTATGGATTTTTGAGTGATATTTCAAAAGGATATCTAGATGGGAATATAAGAGCCTCTCAATGGCAGGTAGAGCAGTATTAGCACAATCAGTACTGGCCTAGTTAGCAGTGTATTGGGCTCATCTTTATTACATTCTAGCGAGTATCATTCATCTACTGAATAAAATGACTACAAATTTTATTTGGGGAGGTAATAAGGAGAAAAGAAAATATCATCTATCAAATTTTTTGACCTCACTCTTCCAAAGAAGCAAGGCGGATGGGGAATATTGGATCTCCGGTTGGAAAGGCCTTGCTATGTAAGTCTATATGGAGGAGAGCTTTTGGGGATAGCTCATGGAGCATAACTATCAAGAAGAAATATATGGCTAGCAGAGATGTCTCATATTAGTACAGGAAGGGGAAGATAGGGTCTTCACAGGGCTCAGCCATATGGATGAGCTTCCATAAAATTGAACCTATTTTTCTAAAAAAACCTTATCTGGAGTCTTCAAATAGGTAAAAGGGTTATTATTGGTCTTGATCCTATTTTGGGTGGGGGGGATGACATTAATATATCTCATCAGCTAATGGAGTTCTTTCATATAAAAGGGTATTTTACCTGGAATCAGGTCATTGTTGACTGGAAGAGCCCTTTCCCCTCATGGAAAAATGCTTCGTCTATGGGCTTGATAGGATCCTTAGCACATCAATGGACTTAGATTAAGTGGTGTTTAAGGAACAAAGGTTTTTGTCACATCGAAGATGATGATGTCCTTATCTGGAAGGGGAACAATGGAAAGGACACAGTTAGTGTTAAAGATATCTACTCAAATATTATCAGTATTAACATTTCTCAATTAGTTAACATCTTTCCTTTATATTATGGACACTGGTTGTCCTCATAAAATTATCATATTCTCATGGTTAGTTTTTCATAACAAAAGTCTGACGTGGGAAAACTTGCAGAAGAGGAACTGGTCAGGACCTGGAATATGTTTAATTTTCAAAACAGTGGAAGAAAATAACCTTCACATGTTTCTACAATGTTTTATTACCCAACAACTTTGGAGAAACCTTTCTTCTTATTTTGCGTTTAATTTTGTTCTACAATCTTCACCAAAAGAAGCACTTGATTGGTGAAGTACCCAAAAAGAATCTTGAAGACCAATTCCTCTACTAGTTCTCTGGTCTATATGGAAATGGAGGAATAACATTTTGTTTCAAAACAAAAAGGAAGGTTTTGGGTTAGTTTTTGAGAACATTATATCTCTTTATAACTCTATTCCTTATAAGTCTTCTCCGAACAAATAGGAAAAACCAAAAGAACAAATGAAAGATCACATGGTTTTCCCAAGAGATTATTTTGATGGGGCAGCACAAAATGGTATATGTGTTTGTGGGGTCCTCATTGTCATGGATGATGATTAGCAGTTTGAAATCTACTGGAATGGGGGAAAAGTAACTAATAACAAAGCAGATCTTCGGTGACTCCAAAATCATAATAAATCATGTCACAACAAAAAGTCATATTAAAAAACAACATCTATCTGGTTGGATGAACATAATGACACTCTCTGGGGGAGGAGGAATGATTATTATATTCACCATGTCAACAGAGCTCAAAATACCCAAGCTGGTGTCTTATCAAAGAGAGGACTCCTATCACAAATGGGCAAATGGAAAATGGATATAAAAATAGAAGCTGAAACTTATTCGATTCAGGATTTCTCTCTACCCAGCACATAATCTTAGATTTTTCATTTCAAAATTCCTAGGTATGTTTTCAGGCTACTATTTTATCTTGCACTTTTTTGCACATTTTGTATATCATACTCTCAGCTAGCAGAGGATGCCCCTAGATGGGGCTTTGACTTATCTAGACTATCTATTTGGTTAAGCATTGTCTTCCCCTCTGGTTTATAGCTTGTTGGTAGCTCATATACTTCTTTTTCTTCACTACCGTTGGTGGAATATTGGCTTTCAGACACATCTACATTACTTTTGTTTCCTATACAATTTTGTACAAATTAGGGAGTATCTCTCATATCAAACTATTCAAATGTATTTGGATTTTATATGATTATTTAGCATAATACAATTAAGCTATTTTCGTATTGAAAAAAATACTAGAATATATAAATAGACTCTACCATGTTTTTTTTAATTAGAAATATCATTAAAATGTTAATGGTAATTTTGTCCCATATAAAAATTCTAAGTATTAATAGTAATTTTCGGCGTTGTAGAAACCTTAGTAATTTTATCTAATATAAAAAAGATCAAATTGACAAAGGAGAACTCTAACAAAAAGAACCTAAAAACGAGTTGAGGTTGGAATTTTTTTGTTTTAAGTAAATTTTCAATTTTTTAAAAATGGAAATGAAAAGCGTTGGAATAAAGTTTTTTGTTTTTGGTGTTTTGAGTAAATTTCCAATTTTTTAAAAATGGAAATGAAAAGGGTTGCAATAACGTTTTTGGTGTTTGTTTAGAAGAATCTCTGGTGTTTGTTTAGAAGAATCTAAAAACGAGTCGAGATTGGAATTTTTTTTTGAGTAAATTTTCAATTTGTTAAAAATGTAAATGTAAAGTGTTCGAATAAAGTTTTTTTATTTTTTGATTTTTTCTTATGATTTTTAGGGTTAGTAATTAAAGGTAAAATAGTATGTCTTTAAAAATAATCTTAAATTATAAATTAAATATTTTTTTATGAAAAGATCATTAAAGATAAAATATAAATTTTAATGATTTTCAGTTATGAGGAATGAATAATTTTACAAAACAAATGAATTTATATGTGATTTTGGAGTTTTTATAAAATAATTGTTTTTTAAACATTAAAGATAAAATATCACCATGAAAAAGACTTAAAATTCCAACAATTTTCAATTATGAATGAACAATTTTACAAAACAAATGAATTTATATGTGATTTCGGAGTTTTTGTAAAACATTTGTTTCTTTTTAAATACATTAAAGATAAAATGCCATTAGGAAAAGACTTAAAATTCCAACAACTTTAGTTATGATGAATGAACAACTTTACAAAACAAATGAATTTATATGTGATTTTGGAGTTTTTGATACTCTTTCATTAAAACATTTGTTTTTTTTTGGAAATTTGTGTAAATATTTTATGTTTAAATAATTTTAAGATTTTGAAATTTGCAAATTGTTTTTT